>PVKB01007564.1:0-32416 GCA_004027205.1 Ctenodactylus gundi | reverse complement strand
CCAGTGTCAACAAATCATTTAGAAAAGTTCATCTTCAGTGGAAGCTAGCTCATGGACACACATGGTTTCCTACTTGGGAGCAAGCTCTCTCTCTGGTCACACAGCTTCTTCTGCCCAGAATTCAGGTTTGATTTTCAAGTTAATGTAAGCAATTTAGGAAGCAGCTCTGTTCAATATATATGAATATTTTAAGTCTGAGCGAAACTGTGCCTTGGAGATCCTGTAGTTCTATCATTTTATGAAATAAAGAAAGAGGTTTTGGCATAGTTGAATGAGCTAGCCCAAAGTTACAGAGAGGAAAATAACAATGATGACACTTTATGCTTTATTAACTTTCATAGTTTAAAATCACATTCACACATATCATTCTGCTACAAAAATCGAGGCTTACAGAATGTACTTCACGTGCCCTGGTCACCCACCCCTTCTGTCTTTCACTCTGCCCAGGTCTAGCTGACACGCCGTGTAAACCGAGGTACTCATGGCCTTTCATGTGGAATATTTAGAAGCCCCTTACAGAGATTCAAATCCAGTGCTCTAAGTTTTATTTCTCTTGGCTATATTCTGAAATGAAAGATTGTATTGTCCAATTTCTTCTATGTATACAAGCAAGTAATTTATTTTGTAGGCTTTTAATGGAGAAATAAAGAGCAGATTTTATAGAGTTGTGCCGACCACTGATAGGGTATCAGAAAGAAAAAAAAAATGGGTCTTCTTCCCTGTACCAGGATAGGTTAACGTAAGACTTTAGAAGCCTGGAGGCATATGCCGCATTGGAGAGCATTATTGATTTGGCTCATTTGCACAGCCATCGACAATATTTCTTATGAAATGTACTGGTAAGATACATGGAAATGTTGTCCCCCAAGGGCCACTCCAGACACAGAACCACCACAGAGGTTTGTCTGAAACAATTCAGAGACCGTGAATAAAAGAGGAGAAATCCCTACACACAAACAGCTTCTTTTTTGCCTTGTCTCATTGAAGTGGGTGCAGACAGCTTTTGGTATTGGGAAGCAGAGTACCTCATCTTTAGTGGTCTCTTTCATCCACGATTTTTCTAAAATAAAACTAAAATCCAATGTTGCCTTAAATTGACTTCATCTAGATATTTAATTCCATAGATACCGAGTGGACAAGCTTGTCTTTCATCTCAGCAAATTCCTCTTCACCTTCCTCAGCCCATCTGCCTGTGGATTCCAATTATCACCTTGATTTAACCTCTATTCTTATATTTACTGGAAATATCATATAATGCTTTCTTCAGCACTCTTTTATTTATAGGTCATTTCTTACATCTTTCTCATCTTCTCATTTAATTATAAACAATCTGGCCACTGGGGACTCTTTCAAAGTCCACTAGGATCTTAATGTACAGTAGGGTGCTCTGAGTATTAAATTTTGACTGGCTTTTCTTTCCAGCTCTTTGAACTCTGCAGTATTTAATTTTTGTGCCAAGAAAAAACAATCCTTAGGCAAGTTAAATATGTATATTTAGCCATTTCCAATAGTTATTTAAAATCTAGATTAACCTAATTTTATTCTTAAATACCACAAGTAGGATTTGTCTATACCTAAGGTAGAATCTCAGAGAGCTACTGTATTATTCGATTAGTCATTCTCCACATCTTCAGGCCATTAATTAACATTTCATCTGTCTTGAATTGTGCATACCATCTCAGGTGAAATGAAAACAAAGTGAAAGCCTGGTTTTTATAATACCAGCCTTTTGTCATGCTGGTTGTCATGATAGAAATGTTGTGACTTTGGTAAGTATAGTACTTCTTTTGTTAGATGGTAATTTTGATTGATAGAGCAATCCAACTATTTAAAACAGGTGATTATTATCCAACATGTTTCTTCTTCTAAAATCAGCCAAAATTTATTCTGCTTATTATGATGAGCAGAATTAGTCTGTGAGTAAACCCGTACTTTTGAATTGTGATCGTGTTATTCTGAAGTAAGTCTCTACTAGTGGAAATGTTGTTTCTGGTGGTCTAAATGAAAACCCAATGTCCCAAGGCCCTTGTTTTCTGTAAGGACATCACACTCATTAAGTCATTATGGAACCTAAAGATTAAATCCAATGAAACAAGATTCATTCATTTTAGGAACAATACATCAGCTATTTTAAGCCAGAAAGAAACAGTTTTGCAAATGACCTTTTCCAAAGTGACAAGCACTCCCTTTGGAAACAGGAGGAATTAAAGCCTATTTCCTCTCAGAGTGGATAGTTTTTCTTCCTCTCCCATAAAGACCCAGCCATCATATGAAAAGCAAAACGATTCAACTTGTTTCTTTAAACTTAAAGATAAACAATTTATTAGTTTAGATTTCACATACAAGATAAAAATCAGCATTCACAAAATGTTACCAGTGTCCGTGATAGTCTGTTTAAATGAAAAGAATTTCAAAGGACTAATGTCCAGGCCTTGAGCAATAGAGAAATGAGGTAAGGGTGCACAAATGAAAAAGAGTTTGGGGCCTAGACTATCCATAAATTCCACAGGATTCAATAAAACTATTGTCATCAAAATTAATAGTGGAATTTTAGTCCACTGTTCAATAGAAAACAAAAAAATTTAAAAAGTGTCATGGGAGTGGAGCTAAGACAGTGAGGGCCTTATTTAGTGAGGGCAGATATAAGTTTCAATATACCCACAGAAAACTTTCATATTGTCAGGGGCTCCACACGATTCAGCTGGAAGACAGCAATTTACCAAAGGCATTTTCTCTACAGCCTCACCTAGAAAGCCAGAGGATCACCTGCACTTGAATGGTGACCACAGGACCAGAGGAAAAGTGGCAAGTATCACCAGGATGTGAGTGCAGTCTCCCAGACAAGAGAGGGACAAGGGCTGCAGAGAGTTGGCAGGGGTGAGTCACAAGCTGTGAGTGCAGGGAGGACTGCAGCAAGGACAGCACCCATCAGGCACGGGTCAATCTTGTGGCATTATGTCCCAACAGCAGCCCTTGGCCACGGGATGCCTGAACTTTGAGTCATTCCAAGGTTTGATGGGAGCAGGGAAAGGTGTTATCTATAAATGAAAAACAAAGTTAAACAGGGGGGTCGGGAGGGGAGGGCTGGAGGGGTGGGTAGGGGGAGGGACAAAAGGAGAGTGGGAAAGTCCTTGTCACCTTGACAAGCAGGTGCACAAAATGCTCAACTTCATTGTAAACCTTAAATTTTGCACTTATACAAATCAATAAAATGTGGGAGAAAGAAGAAAATATCACATGCCTATAAAGCTTCTGAGTTTGGGGACTGAGGACTGAAGGCCATCCCTCAGAGTGCCGAAGTTATAGTGCCGGAATCACAGCCAGTGCCTCTTGGCAGGCTCAAAGAGGAGAACTGGAGGCCCATTGCAAGTCCCCCAAGAAACAGACCATAAGAAATCACACTCCAGGGAAGCCAGGGACTCTCCCGATCCAGAAACAGGGTAGAGGAGAAAGACTGTGCTCCTCCTGAAAGATCCGAGCACAACAAAAGTACGTCTGAGTGCAGTGGTCACATCCTGACATCCCCGCAGCGCAGGTGAGCCAGCTTACCTGGGTGTGGTGTGCACCCGGGAGAGTAGTGTAAGCACGTTTTGTCACAGGGCCATCCTACTCTCACTCAACCCAACCTCATAGGAGTGGCAGGAATTACGTTGGAGTAGAACAACTTTGCAGACTGGGGTGCAACAAGAAAAAAGGGGAACTGGTTATATGTTTCCCTTGACTGACAGGATCCATGGTCGTGGATGTGGAGACTTCTCATGCAAACAACACAGTGGGGTAATAATTTATTAAGACTTTAGGCTCACTTCAATGGTTTCCTGTGGGTTGAAACTTGTATTTTTTGCTATTGATTTGTGTTTTTTCTCTTTCTTCTCTCTTTTTCTTTTCTTTTCTCCTCCTTTCTTTTCTTCTAGTCAAATATAAAGCCTAGTTGTTTGTTGTTGTAGCAGTACACAAGAAAAAAATATAAGATGATTAATAGATATTCAGGACATACACATTTTTCTAACTCCCCCCCCCCCCCAAATTTCCAACATTTCCAAAAGGCATCCTAAGGTGCTGCCTGGCTGGTCTTCCCCACATCGGCCATCCCCTGGTCAGTGTATCACATACTTTTCATCTTCTCATATTCATCAGAACATGTTCTTCTGTCATTTTCCATGTGATAATTTTATATGTCAGTATGGATAGGTTGTAGTTTCCAGTCAATCTGAGATCAACTGATCGATTGCTGTAGTGATGTTTTGTACATGAGATGAAAGTCCACAATTCACAGATTTTCATAAATGAGACCATTCTGGGCATCTGAATGGGCATGATGCAGCCAAAAAGCTTAGGACTGAGTCAAGTCCTTCCTCAAAGAGAAGACAGTCTACCTGTGGACATCTGCTTCAAACACTTGCTTGAGCATCTCTACGGGCTGTTACAGATTTTCAACCATTAGAAAAGGATGGCTTTCCAGCTCCACACATGTTCAAATTGGCTCTTTTCAAAGACTCTGTTTGTATGTCCATGATTAAACTTTCACTTGGAGCATCTGGAAACGTACTGAACTCCCTCAGCCACAGAGAGACTCCCTTCCTTCTACAGCACCATCCATAGACGTAGATTTATACTCCTACTCTTGAATGAATTATTATGAAGGAAGATGTAAATCTATACCACTACTTTTTAACAAATTATCGTGAAGGATGACGTGAATATATATTCTCAGTCTACCACCTAAAGCCAGAAGGCCCTGATTATTTAATAAATCAATTATTTTTCAGTAATTAGTTTTTCCCCAAGTTTTCATTGTTACCATTGCTATTATTATTGCATTTAATGCTGCTGTGCACGTGCCTTGTACATCTCGATAAGTCTTTAGGCTAAGTTTCTATAAAAGTAATTGCTAGATCAAAGTATAAATACATTTTAAATCTCCTGTACTGTAAAATTATTCTTCAAGAATACCTATTTTTCATTTCAACCTGTAATGAGTGACTAGCAAACTTTTTGAGGGGTTGGGACAACTGGAACACCTCCAAGGGAGGCCGTCACAAAGAACAAAATCAGACGATGTCCAATTTCAAAACTAGGAATGGTTGACCTTCAGAAGTATCAGGTGGCACACGAAAGGAGTCTTCAGAGTTTTGCCTCAAAAGAGTAGAATCTGATATGAAATTTGTGTTGTTACTCTTATTGTTATGGTAGTGGTGGTGGTGGTTGTATTTTATTCATTTTTCTTACCAATATGATGATTGTCATTAAATTAAAAATATTTTTCTTGTAAGTACAAAAGGATTCTGAGAAGAGATAGGCTTTCTTATTCCAAGCCTCATTTATCCACTTATTTGGTACGTAGTAAAGCATTAAACAGCTGAGACATTAAAGGTAAAAGTCTCAATATCATTTTCAATCCTGAGTTTCTAAATCTGTGTTTCTATTAATTTTTTGATGCACCAAGTCTGTAGAGTTTCTCCACCTCTTGGAATTAAAACTATGGACAAATAAAGACATGACTGCCTGCAGATAGCCGGACGATGACTGGTTACACTTAGTCATGTTTAGAGTTGAGGTTCAGCTAGTTATAAAAGGTTGCTGAGAGCAGAAATAAATGTGAATTTGAGGTTTGATTTGGACCTGTGGGAGTTCAGTTTAATGACAACTCTGTATCAGGGCTACAGCCAACTCCCAGCTGAAAGATGCTGGGATTGGAGAGTGTAAATATAAAAGCACCCGTCTGGCTTGATCTCACAAGCGACAGTCTCATGCCAGCTCTGCCTGATATCTGCCCAGCCTCTGTCAATGCCAGCCTTCATCTCACCATGAGAATCAACGGCAGAAACAATTTGCACCACCAGTAACTCCAAGCAACACTAAGAATGCGGGCGACTTAAACAGCAGTGGAGCAACACAGGTGTATCTATTGGCTATCAGAACAGGCTGTTCAGTATTTAATGATGAACGTGGGATCCATTGTCATATTTTTATTATAAACAAGGGAACCAGTACAATCAGCTTTCTAGCTTATCTATCTTATCTATCACCTGTAATAATAGAAAACGCTGTTGTAACTTTTATTTCATAAAAGTGAGATAATAGAAGAAGGATGAATTTCATTTTAATTCCTAAACGAAATTATAAGTTGGGACTATACTCATGGGCTTCGACTCTTGGCTCACCACTGTGCCTGAGTATGAAATGTGCCTTTTCAAATGGAGATTGTCATCTGGCCACAAAAGTCTTTTCAAGCAAAAATTATGGCACGATTTGGTAAAATATAGACTGAACAATGCTCCTCAAACAGCATGTTAAAAAACACACCAGGCTAACACCAACACATTTTCTCCTACACAATAATTTTTTATAGTGACAATTGTATTTGCATAATTCTGAATGCAGGACATAAACACACACAAAAGAATTCTTAGATGGTCAAATTTAGTAAATAAATGATTGAAGAAATATACATTGGTTTACAAATTTAACCAAGAATAGCTATGACAGAAAAAGAAAAGAAATTAAAAGTGAACATCTGTTATTCCATGAAACGTTATTAATATTCATATAGAAATAGATGCTGTGGAATCATTCAGTATGGAATCTTGATAGTTTAATTATTTTCATCCTCTGGAAGTGCACAAACCTTCTGAAAAATATTTGTGATCAACATTTTTAACAGAATCAGAATATGGAGCCATCCTACTACAGGGAACTGTCCTTGGATATGCTATGAAATCAGCAGACCCTCCAAGGCTATGCCATTCTGAAGAAATAAACTATTTTTCCCTAAAAGTATGTTTGGATGTATCTCAAAATGCCAATCTTAGCTAATTATTGCATGATCATCTTCAACATTTTAAGTTTTGGTCTTTCTCTTAGTCATAATCAACATGATTTAGCTCACTGACAGCAGATGCAGTAAATAGACATTTTATTTAGCTTAGGCTCAATTTTGAAAGTTTTCAGGCTGTGTGGTTTCGAGGCTCTCTTGCTTAGCTCTTACCACTATAAAACCCACCTTACGGTGATCAGTTGGCGAAAGAGCATCTCAAGTCAGGATCTGGGTAAGATCAAGGAATCATTTCACAGTTAATGTCTCTAGGGTGTGCAGGCCCGCATTCGCTTTAAAACATATTCTGCATGCTTAATGAGTGTTTAGGTAGTTCCAGTGTTCTAGGATGAGAAGAGAAAGAAGAGAAAGAAAGAAAAAGAAAGAGAAAACAATGAAAAGGAAAGAAAAAGAAACATGGAGTAGAGTTGCTGGAGCTGGGAAGCATATTCTCAAAAATATGCCAGACCAATTTTGACATTTTAAAAGCAAAAAAAAAAAAAAAAAACCTTAAATCGTGAGATTTATTTAAATTTCAACCACATGTCCTGCCCTTCTGTTCTCTTCTTCATACAATGACCTGTGGTTAGAAAAGCTATAAAGGGGTTTGTTCAACTGGCCAATGTTTTGGAGTTTGTGGAACTCAAGTGGGTGAGGGTATGGACATATGGAAGCTGGCTACCATCTTCTCTTTGACACTCTGGTTGAATTTCTTATCTTCAGTGAGAGCCATCATTCACACATGGCCCTCTGACAACTTATCAATCATGAGGCAGCTGTAATTTAAATATTTTGGCTGAAAACACCCCCTCCTTCTGTCAGGACACATTAATCTGAAATAAACATTTTGCTGAGATGTGAGATGAATCAGACCCATTAAAGGCTACTCCTAGTCATGTGTTTTGATTTATTACTTTCTACTGTAGTATTTGTTCTTGTGTAGACACAGTCATAATTGTCCTGTGTGTTGGAATCTTTCTGGGACATGAAGATAACGGGAAAATATTTAGATGTTGCTGGGTGCCAAGGATTGAGCTAGCCCTTTAGGTTTTAATATTAATCTCTAATAATTTTCAGTAGGCATTTATTCCCAATTTAGAAAATGAAAAATATTAAAAGTTTACACTAAACTATGGCAATAAGAATCATAAAAGTGACAGACTGTTTTCTCACGGAGCTATGTGCACATTCTGCCTCTGATAAGACTTTCCCATGTGTTTGGATTGGATTTTATTCCACTATCCTAGGTACTTCAATGCAAAGTAATGACAATCACACAGATGTACTTTCAAAAAGCAATCAAAAATGCATTTCAACAATTTTAGAAGGCCCTGGAAATGCTTGAAGGGTAATGTCCAGTACAACGCTCATAAATATTGGAAGGTGCCAGAGCCAACAGGGCCTCTCATCATTCCTTCCTTGCTTGAGGGACGACTTTCATTTCAGATGACCCACTCAGGTCCTGGGATGTACCCCAGACAAGCCTGTGTTATATTCATAAGAGATCCCATTATCTAGTTACAAATATCACTGTGGAAGAAAGTTATGCAATAGGATGTAGAAAAGCTTTTGTTATGAAAACTCAAAATACCAATCTATCACACAAAGATGATTTGATTGCATTTTGAAAGGTAATCATACACAGCATACTATGTCTGCATACGAATTATAGCCTGAGCACTAAAAGCAAATGTTGTAGTACTCTTGCACTTTTGCCTGAGATTTACAGTCCATTAGATCTTTGTTTTCAGTATTTTTATTTTTTCCTTTTAAATTCTATTTCCATTGATTCAAAATTTAATGTGTAATTAAGCCTAACATTGTAATGATGAAATGATATGAAGCTCCCTCGCAAGAACCCAAGGATTGAGTCAAATATCAAAAATCCATGACCTAAGTTGTTCAGTTTTAAAGAAATGAGTTTTGTCTATGGCAACCATCCCTGTTTGCCGTCACTGCAATCTAAACAAAAGCCCTTAAAGGACACCTAGAGTCTTCTTCAAGATGAGCCAGTTGTTCCTAATTTGGGTTCCCTTTTCTTTATGAATCTTCGGGCAGGCATCTAGAGTATGAGATGACTAAGTTTAATAAAAATGAAGATGCCTGTGGCCCTCATCATGTGAAATTAATCTATTTCTCAACCAGCTGCCACTGACAGACTTCATGACACTGAATTTTATAAAAAGAATAGTTAAGGAACTAGCCTCTGTGTTTTTTGTCTGACATCTCTCTCTAAAGATTAGCCAGTGATCATAATACATCTCTTTGGGCTTCTGTTGTAGGTATTCTTATTTTCCAATTGCAGTCTTCATACAAACAATCACAAAACATCAACAACAACAACAGAAATCCTCCACAAACACAAGTGACAATCCTGATAACTATGCGACCGATTCAACACAATTGTAAAAACCTTCTTAGTATTTATAAGCCATGAATTTGTGTCTGTCCTTATTTCACTGATAGTATTGTTGGGAATATGCAACACACACATCAGCTACAGCAGAAATTATTTATTATGAATGTCACATTTGGTAGAAATCAATAGTTTAGGACTTTAGATGATGGCAAAGTAAAGGAAGCAGAGAAAATTCAGATGGCATTGTCACTAAGTTGGGATTTAAATTC
Source organism: Ctenodactylus gundi (assembly GCA_004027205.1). Classification (NCBI taxonomy): domain Eukaryota; kingdom Metazoa; phylum Chordata; class Mammalia; order Rodentia; family Ctenodactylidae; genus Ctenodactylus; species Ctenodactylus gundi. The sequence goes on along the minus strand of PVKB01007564.1, from coordinate 22,974 downwards.
CTCTACTTGCTAACTATAAAGAAATAGCGATAACTACTTCCTGGGGCCATTAATGAGGATGGGGAGTGATAGTAGCTTCCTGGGTGCTGACTACACACATTCTGAACCCTTACAAATGCCATGTTACAGAACCCTCAAACACTGCCATGAAGACTGTATTTTCACTTTGCTCATTTTACAGAAGATGAAGCTGGACTCAGAGAAGTTAAATGACTTGCTCCAGGTCACCCGTCAGTAAGCAGCAGAAGGCATCTTGAGTCTAATATGTGAATCAACATTGCTGCAGTCATTTTCTCAGGGAGCCCAGCACCAGGTGCAAACAGTAGAGATTCCACTGGTGATGCCTCTGTGGCCTGGATGTGGGGAAAAGGCCTGAACGACTGAGTTTCAGATCGATTTGGAAGCATAAGCAGTATTGAAGGAGTCAGCAATAAGTCGAAGCTTAGAGGGACAGTTCTGAGTAAGTGAAGACTGGGAAAGCTTGGCTGATATACCCTAAGTCAACCCTGGGGACTGGACAAAGAATCTACACCAGAGACATGAAATGTGGCCATTTTCATGCTGATGAGCAGCTTGTTTAATGAAGATTATAAATATAGCTTATCATGCTAAATAGGTCGCCTTAGAGGACAAGAAGTTCACACACAACTGACAGATTCATAAGTTCAAGAAAAACTCATTAGTGAAAACAATCTTAAATTTAGAGGTTGTGGATTTGACAGTTGGTGGGGGTACCATAGGCCTCTATATCAAGTGAGCATCTTTTCTCTATTGCTCTTTCAGCAGTATCCTTCATAAGACCTGCAAAGGTGCAAGCGTCAGTTAAAAGCAGAATGAAAAAAAAAAAAAACCCTTTGATGTAACATCCTTGGAATACGAGAAGACTAATTCTATCTCTTCCTGCCACTAGCTTCATGACATCACATAATTCACCAATAATAAAGCACATCTGTAAAAGCATAGCTTTCAACTGAGGTTCCTCAGCCCATCAAAGGGGAGTTAAGAAGGTGTTGGTTATTGGTTAGCAAGTTTAGAGCAAGTCAACTCCTTTTAAATTTCATTTCTGCTTAATTAAGACATATGGGGAAGTTTAAATCAAGCTTAAAACAAAGAAACACTTACTTTGGAAAAATAGTAACTAAAATCTAAAAAGCCTAAGCCATGTGTTCATTGAGTTGTGATAGGCATTAAAGAATAAACCGTAGTCCAAGCAGTGCAAAAAACCACCACAGACACATGCTACAGGGTGTCTGTATGTCTTGATATTATAATTTAAACCTTAAGAATAAAAAGTGAAAACTTCTCAGTTTTTTCTAAATGAAGTACACCTTTTTCCTGTTCCCTGCAAATAAAATCTTAAGTGTATTTAATCACACCTCAAAGTTTCAATTTTCTCAGTACAAAGCAACCACTACATACACACATAAAACACTTCTTCATATAATAATTTCCCTGGCTCCACCAACATGCAATGCACATGACTCAAGACCACAATTTTGGGCAAATGCACATGATCTGGAAAACCGTAATTCCAGTTTCAAAACTCGCTCTGAAAATGACACTCAGGTCATTTTTACTTCTTAGAAGACATGGCATTATCATTTGCTTAACAGTCTACCTAGCACAAGAACCACTGTATGCCCACTCCAGGAACTAGAGATTAAAATTATGTGCTGTAATTCTTAAGAACAATAAGGCCATTCCTACTCATTGCTACTTACTTTGTGTTTACATTCTGATCACCTCTGTGTAGTTTCAGTATTTAACAATATCGACCTCTAAAGACTCCATCAGAATAAATGCTGCAAAATTCGATAAGGAACAGATCACTTCAGTGTAAGTCATTCAGAGCCCAAAATCTGAAGAATGACCAAAATCAAAATCTTTATTTTTATAAGTGTATAAATGTGATCCAAATGTGCCCACCACCAGTTATTCCAAACATGTTATTGCAAGTCAGGTACCTCTGCTCACTGATGTGTTGTATGGGCTTCCTAGATGTCTCATTGGGCTTAATGACAGAACACTCACAGTAATAGATTTTAGTGTAAAGCACAGCATGGTGGTAAGTAATTTTAGCTCTTGCACATTCTTGTTGCACTTCTCGCCAACAATGAAGAAAAAAATTGCAGTATTCCATTGTTAAACTAGGTTGTATCCACCATCCTTTCAAAAAGCACCAACATCAAGTTCACCCCTTGTGCCAAACTTCACAGTTTCAACTTCTAGGACTCTGGCAATCTTCTAACACATCACCCCATGTCCTCATCTTCACCTTCCTCACCACCAGAAGATGATTTCTCTGCCTCCCTCAACCAATTTATAAATGGCTCTGCTTTGACACAAATCTCTTTGGCAAGTTCTTTAGAGACATATTTCTAGAGGCTATTTTCAACCAGCTGCTGGTGCTTCCTCTTCTAAAAGTTCTGCATCATAAGTTTCCATCAAGACAGGTGGAGTTTGGGGGCTGGAAGAAAGGCACAGTGGTTAACATGCTTGCCTTGCAAGCACAAACCCCAAGTCCGATCTTCCAGCACCATCTAAAGCCAGACATGGTGGCACATGCCTGACATCCTAGGACATGGGAGGCTAAGGCAGGAGGATTGCCACGAGTCCAGGGCCAGCCTGGGCTGCACGATGAGTCCACGCACTCCAAACCATGAAGAAGGCACCACTAAGCTTTCTTGTTGTTGTGACAAAATCTTAGGAAACAGAGTTGCGTTTCTTCATTTGTTCCCTAATCTTCTCATTGAAAAGAGTTTCAGTCAGAACCAGAGGGTCTGTAGCTTCTACATTCCATCTTTGTTCTTTGACAACAATTTCTTTGTCAGATAAGTCAATGATTTTTTTCTTAACAAAACCAAACAGCACGTTTCTGTACCATTCTAACCAAATCGTCACTGAGTGTCAGAAGATTTGCACGGTGGGTCACTGATTCCTTCCATTCCGCGCCTTTATGCTTCCTCAGCTGCATTCTTCTCCCCCAGTCATCTTCCCCCTCTTCCTCTCCAGCATGTGGGGCAGGGCAGATTTCATTGGCAGTGATGGTGGTGTCTTACTGCTGAATGCAGAGCCGTTTTCCTTCCCTTTATCCCTTCTCTCTTTCTTTTCCTTTTCTTTGTTCTCTGGACCGCCGTCACTATTCTCCATTGGGTTTGGGGAAATAAATGTGCAGGGTTGATGGTGTGTGTCAAACATTCCTCGATAGCCACAGGTTTAACGGGAATTACCTATCGTTTGCCTCTGGATTGTCCTGCAGATCTGTTCCAGGATTCTCACACTCAGCACAAAGAACAAAAGTTTTAATGAATCCATCGAACAAGTCTTGCAGCTTATTCACCTCATGAGATTCATTGACAATATAATGGTTATTCTTTATATTAAACTGAGTCTGCGCTCCCAGCTTACAACCAAAGTATCCGGTGGGATATGTTGGAAACTTATTAAGCACTTGCAACATGTTTACTGCAATTGTTCAATTCCATTTTCTTTGATTTCAACCTTGACAATCAGATGGGCATCCTGTAAATGGTAGAACTGCTCCGACATGCTGTGGTTGATGGTGACAGATATTTTTCCTTATTAGCGGCTTTATCAATAAGATTAAGACTTTTCTATTGCACCTTTTTAGTATCTTCTGCCTGGAGAAGAAAGGATTACTAAGAAGACTGCAAGAGTTCTCAATTTCTGATATGTTTTTTTTTTTTTTTTTTTTTTTTTTGCCACGGAGGCTATAAGCTTCTTGCTTTAATACTATGTTTCCTTAACACAGGTACCAATGGTTGCACAACAGCTCGTTCTCATCACATAAAGACATAAGCCCAGCATGAGAGCCAGCCAATTCCTTTCATAGGTTTAATATCAAATTATGAAGATGAGGACTAAATCGTATTTGACTCTTCCTTTCCTTGCTTTACCCAATGTTTCAGTGTAAATTGCACTGGCCAATCACTGTAACTCATTGGCTTGTTCTTCTGTTATTGTCCACATGCCTGGATAAACAGAGAGTCTTAATCCTTAGCAACTCCCAACCTTTTACTACTCTGTTCCCAGTGTCGTCCTCCACCCACCTACCCTCAGCCGTGACACTATTTACATGCTTCTCACCTGTGGTGTGCACTCTTTTTGGATGGATGTGAACACTACCACATCACACTAGAGATGGAAAGTGCTCCAAAATTTTTAAAGATTGGCTGGTATGTGAGTTGGAAAATGAAATTATTTCTAGCCTTTATTTCCCACAAACCTAAAATATCAAAGTGAACACAACTGTGAGCACGTTTAGAGACATTCTGCATATTGTAGTCATCATTTAAATTCATCCTGTCTAGATGTGTTACAAACATAAGTTTCCCAGATTCAAAGTAATTGACTTTCAACCAACTGTGACCAAATCACACACACGAAAATGTATCATGAGTTATGGCAAGAAAACTCATCCCAAATTCAGAAGTTTCCATCCAGAGAAAACTTTTAACAGCCTCCCTGAAAGCTAGAAAAATACTCTGATTTGGGTAAAATAATGCATTCATTGGGGGTGGAGGGTGTAAATTTGTCTCAGTGCACAGATTATTTTTAACAAAATTATTCTGTATATTTATCATACTGAAAATAGCCATGAAATGAGAGTTGCACTATCTTATTTGTAAAAAAAATTAAAGTTTCCTTCTTGAATTTTTCAGTATAAATGTTGTATTTTCTCAGTGTTTCTTAATAAAAATGCAAAAAAAGAAGGAATAGGAAAGGGAACAGCAAAATGCATAAATTAAGTTGCACTATTAATTGCACTCCAGTGAAAATTAAATGATCAAATCTACATTTAAATATATCTGATTACCATTTGCCTTGTACGACACAATGGGGTAGCAACAGAAGAGGTGATAGACAAGTGACGCCTAATAAAATATGTCAGTAACTTATGTCTTTGAGCCCCAGCTCTAATGTTACTCAGCATTAGTTTCTAGCAGGTTTCCAACTCCAGTGACAAAACTAAGCTCCACAGCTGTCTTTTATATTGGGATGATGATGAGGTCTAGAACAGGCAGATGATCTTTTAACTTCTCTTGACCACAAGAGTTTTCATTCATGAGCCTAATTTATTCAATATTGGCACAGATCATGAACTTTTGGCCTAGCCAACTGTCTTGTGCATTCAATGTCTTAAGAATGGAAATATTATTAGTTGCACTGAATTGAGACAACAATACAAGATAAAAATTATACAGACATCCCAACATTAGGTAAAATTTGAAAGCCACGGATGAGTTTCAGTTTTTCTTATAATCTATAGAAACTACAGTAACTGTGAGTTTTTCTAAGCACAAGTTCAGCACTATTTATATAGGAAATAAACTATAATTATTGAAGGAGAATAAACACATTGCTGTGAGATAAACCACAGTCTGGCCTGCACATCAATAAAAATATCTTTTCACTTGTGACAGTTATTTTCATGGCTTGAAAGGTCATCATTTGCTTGAATAAATAGGCAGAGAGGAAGCTTCTCAAGCTGCGCTTGTGAGGAAAATGAGAACCCAAATTGGAGGAGACATGTATGGTAATGAGACAGCGCCATGGTGGGCTGTGTGTAACTGCAGGCAGAACCTTCCTCCTTGTACCAGAATTTAATGATGGGTTACTTTTCCAATGGGAAAGTAATAACTTAGGTGAGTAAAGTTGTACACTTCAAAAATGAAATTATTTTCAGCTTTAAAATATAACCCCAAAGCTATATACTTGCGATTTTTGTCAGTGTCATTAACTGAGCAGCTAAAATGCATTTGACTATCTCATTCTTTGAATTACTCTCTGGCCTTATGATTTGGGGACGTGACATGAATGTGGGTCATGAGTCTCAGCTCTTTGGAAGTTTGAGAAAATTATTGTGGTTTAAAAAAAAGGAAAAAACAGGAATGAGATGCAGTAGTTGTTATATTTCCCATTGACATCTGTATGTAAGAGATGATGTTTAATCTACTTGAGGTATAAGTCTATTTTTTCTCAATTAGTCCCTGATGAGATAGATATGATCTCCTTGGGCAGACACACTGTACACATAGTACACCCCAAAGGGTGGAAGATCTCAATTACATGTACCTCACAGGCATTAATGTTCACTATGTTAATTGAACTGGGAGTTAATATCATATTAATTCTGTAATACCAGATTTATTCTCTGTTCTCTATAAATATCATATTTACTCACTGTTACATCTAACAAAATACACATAGAATCTACCATATAACTGATTAATCAAAACCAGAAACATGTTAGTATAAACACTTCAGTAAAAAATAAATATAAATTTGAATCTTCTACATTTCTAGGTCAGATATTGAAGAGTTAATACCCATTTCATAATCAATAGCACTTTTTCTATCTTTTATATGACAAAAAGATGAGGTAAAAAGAGAAATAAACTATGTACACATAAATCCTTTTGACTTAAGTAAAGTAATCAATATATGATCTACTTAGTGCCAAAATGATTGGTTTAACCTGCATTATCACCTTTCACTTGCTTATTTTGGAATCCTGAAAAAGGATAATAGTCAAATGATATTTATCTATTAAAAAAAGAAGACTGTCAGATTAAGAAAACCAAACCCTGCCAAATAGGTCACTGTTGAACACTGTGTGTTCAAAACTCATCTTGTGTATTGATCAGCTTTTTTTCACCCTATGCCCTTACTGAAAGCTAGAAAACAAAACCATACACTATATATATATTCACACACACACACACACTCATACATATGTTTGTCTTAGGTATAACACTTACTGTATATGTGTAATCACAAATACATACACACAACAGTTCAGGGAAACAACGCTTAAGTGCATCCAGCATCTCCCTGCTCAGATGGGTCATTGCAAGCACCCCTGCTGTCATATGCTACTGTGAAGTACAGTGTAATTAGCTATACATTTCATGTTGCAGAGCTGCACTACCCAGTGACAACAGGTTAGAACTGTCAGTTCAAGTATCAAGTGTCTGGAAGGAGATGAAATGCAAGGGTGAGAACACAACAGCAATACTTCCAATCTGGGAGTCAACAAAATCTGGTCCCAAGTCGAACGACAGGCTGGCTCGGCCTCTAGGACCCACCACGATCCTCTCACCCTCACCAATCTGTGCTCCTGGAGCAGCTCATTCTTTGGCTTGGGTTTTGGGAAAGACTCTAGAATGATCCACACAAGCCTCCCATCTCTGATTCCACATAGATTTCTGTCTGCAAATGAAGACTTCATTTCAAAAGCATGAAATAGTGTCAATTATTAATGTACACATTCAAGTTAACTACTCAAAGCAGTTAAAAAATTGAACATCTGTTGCCCCAGAATGTAGCATCTCTGGATACACAGACAGAAAGATAGTTTGAAAGAGACTACCCTTTGAAACATTCAGGTAGAAAATACATTAAGACAAAATACAAAAGAAAGGTGAAGAGATAACAGGGTTATTTATTTTTATTGAGATTCATAGAAATTATGCATGGTAGTAAATATAAAATATATTTACTTTGATGCATGGGAAAGCAGTATTTAGCCTGTGCTACCCTAATCTGCTTTCTTCAAAGTTATAACTGCCTAACTATTTTCAGATAAAACAAATACTAAAGGACTTTCAGAAAGAGACTGAGTGCTCAGCTTCACTTTTATGATTTCTCAGTGTACAAAGATAATTTTATATGGAGAGGTATGCAGAGTGATTTGGTACCAAAATACCTACTTCTATTAAAAACAAACATGACCCTTCAATCTATCCTCCTGTGTTTCAATTGCTTTTGGATTCTAACTCAGTCATTTGTAACTTTCTCACCCTCAAATTTTATAAACTGGGTATGGAAGTAATTGAGTTCTATTATACTAAAATGATATCAAAATTGCTTAGTTTTGCTATTATTGCTTAAGATTTCCCCCTTATAGAAAAATATAAGTCTCTTTCTTTACTAGCAAGTGGTAGTTTGTTAACATCAATAGAAATTAAATATCTGATGAGAGAATATTTTCCTAGGCCTGATGATTATTTTTCATCAGGTAAGAGGACAGCTTAGCCAAATACATCTAAACTTATTAATATGAATCTTAGTTCCCAAATATACTAGTACCTATAGGTACCAAATACACTCAAATTTGTGATTAGGACCAGTCCTATTTCCAGAGCAGTTTGGGTAGCCCTTGATTGGAACACAATGACCACAATAAATGAGTTATGGATATATCAAAGCAAAGTTGAAATAATACCTGCCAGAATTCAAGGTCTTACGATGTCTTAATGAACATACAATTAAAAAGGCGACAACAGCAGAGGATTGTGTCCATCAGTAATGTTCTGCAGAGGCACATCAAGGTTTAATTAAAACATCAAAGTGTGGGAAGAAACACAATCTGACAGATAAATGCGACTATTATGGCATTGTCACTGTGTTTGTCTAATGAAATCGGACTCCTTTTTTAATTGACATTTCCAAATAAGGCACAAATAAGACAGCCTTAATGGGAACAGTTATATCTATCTGGATCTGGATGCTAGCTAGGTGACATTTAAATATCATAAATGATATATTATACACTTTTCTCTCTAGCCCTCTGTCAATAGTAAGATGTATGCATAGCTTCTTTAAATCCACAGAGCCCAGAGAACAATGCAAACAGACCTCATGAGAACGCTGTTGTAACAGCTTGTCTTGATTCAAGGCAGACAGAATCTTAGACCATAAAAAAAAAAGACCTCACAAAATCTCACGTAGACTCTCTACAGGTAATTTAATTTATTATTTATAAAAAATGAATGGGAGGATTTAAAGTTGCTTCTGAAAGTGTGTCAATGATTTTCTCTTTCAAATAACGCTAATAAGGTGCTTTTTGGGACTATTTTCATTTGGTACTTACAAAGGACACAGGAAAAATCCATCAACTAATGCAAGGTTGCATCACGATCAAGACAAAAGAAATAAACCCATCATTAAAAAAAAAATATCAATGTAAGAGCTTCTTCTTTCTTTATTGGTCTTTAATGAGGTTTTCACCATGAATTCACCTTAAGAACTTTAGCTTAATGAACAGAATTTGCTATTATCAAGCCTCTTTTGTATCAGGGCTAAAATCCAGATATTGCAACTCCAGTATCTATAGCCTGGTCCCCTGCCTTCAGTTTCCTCAGAGTCAACACTAGCTTCTGGACTTAAAGCCTTTCTCTTCCATTTGCTCAGTTTACAGCTGGAGATCATCTCATAATGCAGCATCCACCAACGAATCATTGCATTCCCACAAATCTTTAAACAGAAGTGAACAGAAAGAAAGAATGGACTAAATAGAGAAGAGGAATAAAACATTCAGCTACAGGAGGTACAATTTTACCGAGCATGGAGAATATAAAGAGAAAAATAAATGACAGGAAGATTATGTGCCTTAAAATGTTATTATGCTGCCTAAATATTTATGCACAAACACAATTTTGGTGAGCTGACTGTGCATTTGCGGATATAAAGGGGCACATATACGCACATGCGCACACACACGTATTATAGACAGGCCTCTTACCACTTAAACATGAGCACTCTGTACTGACTGTTTTCTGAGAGGAAAAATAATTAGTTAGATTATGGATTGTGTGTTATTAGCTCCCCAAATATTTGTTATGCACCCACTCTAGTCAAAATTCAAGCATGACTGGCTTCCAGTAGCTGGTGGATGAGATTTCTAAGAATACATTCAAACAACGGAAGACCCCTGACTTTGCCTGGCTGGTCGGCACCAGCTCTGCACTGAGCGGAACACCTGAACTGAATGCTAAAGGATGTGGATTTGTTTTTCACCTCAAGGGTAAAGAAAAGAAAAGAATAAAGAGAATTTCTAGGGAAGGTATTGAGAGAACAAGGCCATGACCAAGGACCGCAAGTTCAGTAATCCAAACTGTTTGGCTTAAAAACTGGGCTACATAAAATTTCATTGTGCAGCAAAACACAGGTAGGTGGAAGCAATGGAAGGCACAGAATTGGCCTCCAGACCTTCTCCTGGAACTCAACCAGAGACCTCCGCGTGGAATAATCTTTCCATACCAGACTTTAAATTAGATTTCCTTAGGACAGTAAGCCCCATGAAGAGTGTGATCAAGTCCATGACAGGATCAGCATCGTGTGGAAGGGAAACCTGGCAGCGTGGGGTGGTGAGCACTTGGCAGCAGGGGCAGAACGAAGCCAAAAACTTCTAGAGCCTCCAGTCCACAGTGAGTCTAGAGATTCTAGAGCATAAGACTGAGAAAATGCGTGGAGAGCAGGTATTTGCCCAATCTCTGAATGTGGAGAATGAGAGAAAAAAAATAGTCCACACCCATTTCCCGTATCTGATGACAGAGACTGTTCGCAAGCCAAGAATCGCAATGCCTTATTTAACAAAGGGCTTCTTGACCAACCAGAAGCTCATATTTCTGGTGACTAGTTTTATTTCTAATGTTATGCATTTAACCAACACAAAATTCATAGGAGCAGTGCTATTATCCTTATTAGAGCTACAACTGCAGTCAACCCCTATAGACAGAATCCCTCTTTCCAATTCAGACAATGGCATGGACTTCAGTCTAGGACAGTGTAGAAGCTGAATACTTATGTAGCATGTTTTGAGGATTTTAGGGAAAAAAAGAAAGAATGATATGAAATGGTTTAACCTTCATTGCAGATTTAAAACTAAGGCCCTGAAAACTCCAACACTCGGTTGTGAGGCCAGATTTCCAGACTGCCTCTGTGCAGCTCCAGCTCAGCACACTTATTGTCCTGGCTCTGCTATTCCACTCACCTGCTCCCAGCGCTTCCCTGTTACTTTCTGTCATGCCTAGGATTCCAGGAATAATGCTTACCACGTATGGAGTTCCCTGGAAATTTAAATATCCCTGTAATGGGAAGAAAAGACTATGGCCAGGTTGAACAAAGGAATCGCTTATACCAAGAATACGGGTGGTTGAGTCACCAGTATAACTTTACACATTGGCCCGGATTAGCCTATGCAAGCATGATTGAGAGCCGTGGTCTAACCTCTGAGGAATATGACTGTGCCAAGATCTTCTGCAGCTGTGCTAGATAGTCTACACCTCTGCTGAAGCATATTTTACTGTATGTGTGTAATGGAAGTGTCCTGTTTGTCTCCAGACTGATGCATGATGAGGGTGCCATTTCATCCCAGTGTCTAGGCAAATGTGTTCCCACCTCTAGCCTCCAGCCGGCCTCTAAAAGTGCTGTGTCTAAATTCCCTCTTCCTGTCCTTCTCAAGGGAGTGTGGAATCCTCACAGAGCTTACAGGCATGCCGAGGTGGCGGGGTTACATCTGTTTATATGGCAAGGACCGCAGTGCAGCATCTTTTAGCTCAATGGGGAGAAGTTGTTGGCCACGTGGTGATGAGTAGTGAGGTCCCCATATGCCATCAAGAGGAAATACATGATTGCAGGGCTAAGGGTGGAGTGGCAGCTTGCTTAAGTCAGTTGTCCCCTGAGGACCGAGGGTCCAGGGTCTCGCAGTCTTCTCACCTCCAAAAGACACTGGCATCTCCTAGGAAGGACACCAGTTCTGCAGAGCCAGGCTGGGATGGGGTAAAGCATCTCTTTCCCTACAGCCTGGCACAGAATCTCCTTTCCTTGCTTTAACTGTATTTCCTATGTGTTTCCAACCTCTATTTTTAGGTTTAAAATAAGCCCTTTGGGATCCAGGATGCTTCCATTATGCACAAATTTCCCTCATAGATTCTCCCAAGGCCAAGGCTAAATCTCTCGGGCTTTTGATTTCATTCTTGGAACCCAGTTCATGTCAGATCCTTAAATGTTTGATGAATGAATGTGTGATGTCTACCTCAAAGAAAGCCATCAGCAAAGAGCAATCTGCTGCTGCATGCGGCTCTGTTGCCACAGTAACCAGCGGGGGACCTCTGTGAACAAAAGTGGCCTGGCCGAGGGGCAAAAATCTAGGAAGAGCAGCAAGTAAGTGAGAGGCCGAGTGGGCTGCAGAACCCCATCGTTGGCTCTGCCTCGTGGCAGCGGCAAATGCAAGGCTGGGTTTAAATGTTGGGTGGAGATGAGGTACCTTGGCATAAATAAAGAAATCCAAATACGCAGTAGCGAATGTGTCCCTGCTGTCATTTTATATTGAGAATCTGTGCAGTTGCTGGGGGACAGGGTCGTCTGAGGTCTGCAGGAATTCCTCAGTGGCCTTAAGCTTGATCAGCAATTTTAAAGGAGATGCTTGTGTTTCTCATCACTAATTATTTAATTACCTGTTTCAGTCATCAGCCAACTTTTGACTATTCTATTAGGATGCTAAGAGGTTTGCACCCTCTAAGTGCCAGGAAGAACTGCTGCTTCTATCCAGCAGCTTAATAAGGGAGCATATTGGTACCGGAATGTTCTAGCATCACACGGAAATGAAATAACAAGCATAGAGGGATTTTGCTGAGGTGAGCCAGGCAGGTGAGGCATGACTAGGCAAGCAGTTCATGGCACTAATCCCCCTGTGTCCCGTGAGAGTGACTTCCTCCTTCAGTGGCCAGCCAAGGGACAGGAGACAGAGCTCCCATCCTCTCAGCACTGAGGGTGAGCTCAGGGTTGACGTTTTGAAATATTGTTTTATAAATAAGAAACACATCCATCTGCAATTCTGCTCAGCTGGTTCCCTGTGGAGCTAGGTCTTCTTTATTCTGTAAGGGCTGCAGGAAGAGCTGAACTGATAAGAAAAATGAACAACAACGTAGGTAACATAGGCACTAGGAGTTGCACAAATAATGATATGACTCTAAGCGAGTCCACTGTTGTCAGTTCTTTGCCTTGCTTTGAGTTAGAAGGCCAACATTGGCTTGATGTCAATTTTAAATTTAGCCATAACACTCTTATTAGGAATAATCATGTTACCAAATATCACAGGCACAAGTCCTAAAAATATTTCTCATATTAAGAAGTTCAGTAAGAAACAAATAAGTAAACATTTTGACTGAGTACAATACTCACATTTGAAACAGGATTTGAGTTCAGTATGACTCAAATTCTAAAATAAAGAAGCGTAATAAAATATTTACAATATGATGTCGTAAGACATGCAAGAGACCGGAGCCCAAAGTGGTGTTGGCACAGAGTTGCTGGTAATAACCAGAAAATAAACCCCTCTTGAAAGAAAATATAGCTTGGGGAATGAAAGGATATGTAACCTCTTTCTCACTTCAATTTTTCTTGAACAAAACATGTGGCATATATGTATGTGGGTATGTATAAGTGGATACACACATATATACAACATATTCATATGTACATATATACAAAATATGCATCTACAACATATGTATGTATACACACACTTAAATAAAATATAAAATTCAAAGAAATATGCATGACCTTTGTAGTAAAAGAGAGCTACTCATATTCTGTTAACTGAAAACCTTTGAACCAGCCAGATACTATATATGCGTATGAAGAAATATTTCATATATATATATATGTGTGTGTGTGTGTGTGTGTGTGTGTGTGTGTGTATAATCGACAGACATTTGATCATTTGATTCCTCTTTTAAGAATAATCCTCATTATATTTTATTTTATCTTCATAGGTAGAGAAAATGTAGGCTGTCAAAATGCAAAACAACCCAAAAATCTGCTTTCATCCTAAAAACTGAATCTCAAAAGACAACATATACATATGTTTTGTTCTCAATCTTCATTGAATGTAACCTAAGACCCAACTGATATGACTGGTATTTTTGTCCTTTAACATGAAAACAGCCCCAACCACCCTCGGGGCAGAGTTTTGCTCTTACCCAGAGATTTCATGATGTAGTATTTGAAAAAAAAGAGCAAATATAAACCTTACTGATGTGTTCCGACCTTGACTCTCCTTCTTTTCCTAGTTCACATGGAGATATTTTTTAACTAAGCACTAAACTCACTGATCACCACACCCAAGGCGAAGGTGCTGGAAGAACCAAAATAACTTCCTGAGGAACAAATCACAGCCATCTAAATTACTCCTTTGACAGAGTAATGGATCTTGCAGATGAAAGGGAGCAGAAGGTGCCATTTATCTTGACTTCACAAGACTTGTCACCTTTCCTTGGTCTTTTCTGAAGAACACATTCATAAATAATTTGGAAGATTATGACTTAGACCTCAAAAACTTTGAGGTAAACTACCACAACCTAGGAATAGAGATTCCAGAAATAAAAATTAGTTATCTGTGTCTCTTGGGTTGGAAATGTGAATCATAAAGCAGTTTATCTGGGAAATATATGGAGCATGATCCTACCGGTAATTGATATGAGTGACTCACATCCTGAATAACTCAACTTCACCTAATTTGGTAAATACCCACTGGTTTAATGCGGCTGTGATGGAGCTAAGCACGGCACTACGCGTGCCGATGATGGTGGCTGCTCCCTGACAGTTGCCCTCTGGTTCAAGCAGCTCAGATCACACACAGGTTGTCAGAGGTTGAATTGTGTCACCCCAATTTCCATTTGCTGAAGTCCCCACCCTCCAGAATCTCAGAACGTGACCTCATTTGCAGCAGAGTCTTAAAATAGGTAATTGAAATGAGGTCATTGGAATGAGTATGACTCCAGTGTGACTGCTTTCATTAGAGAAAATTTAGATACTGATATACACAGAGGGAAGACAGTGCAAAGACAGAGGACGAGCACGGTCATTGGCAGGTCCAGGAACAAGGCCTAGGAAGCCACCCTTCTCACACCTTGACCTTGGACTTTCAGCCTCCAGAGCCAGGAAAGAACGTACTTCTGTTGTGATAAGTTGCCCAGTCTGTGGAGCCTTGGTAGCATCACTAGCAAACTAATGTGGATTTCTGTGCCCAGAAGTAGCTCTGGACTACTGATGGCGCACAAGTGGTTCCTATTTGACCAGAGATGAGAAAATGACTGGTGTGTAAGTTAGCCAATAGGGTGGCCAGGAGCACAGGACTCTTCTGAGTAAGGCAAAGAGCATGAGCTACCATCCAGATGGGCTCTCTCCTTGACCTAACCTGGTCGGTACCATGGCAGCCAAAATCAACAGAAGGGTTCAAATGCACACACAATGAATTTGGGTGTTTCGTGCGCATATGTATCACATCAACTCTACAATCCCTTCCCATTTTTGACCCTACCATCCCCTCCCCATCCCTTCCCCCAACTCTGGCTATCACTTCATGTGGTTCTATGAATGTCTGTGTTCTGGGTTTTCCAAGTCAGAGAGACTATACAGTACTTAACATATTAATCTTCTGCAACTAAATCATTTCACTTAAGTCACCACTCTAACTCAGCTTCCTACTCCTATTCCTTGAATGGGTCGCAGTAGTCAAATCTTGATGCCTCTTCTCTGAATCCAACCAATCCCTTCATTGGAATATTCACCAAAAGTTTTTTTTCTATATTTTGCTATATCTTTGTTGCTATTCTTAAACCTGGAAATACCCAAATTCATTGTAAACACTATATATTACTTGTGTATATTAATAAAAATAGTGGGAAAAAATTCTGAAATAACTAAGTATGCCACTATATCTATTGCTTTACATGTGATATAATTTCAAGAAAGAGTTAAGTTAATTTAATTTAGTGATTCATGTATACAGTCTTTGATGTAAGTTTAGCCTAAGAAATCTGGTTGATGTAATGATAACTTGAATGTCTTTTGTATAGCAGCACAATTGATAATAGCCAAAACTTGGAAGAAGCCAATATGCCTGAATATAGATGACTGGACAAAGAGGATGCGGTGTATATACACAATGGAGTATTGCTCTGCCACTAAGAATGACACATTTGAGTGATTTTTAGGAAAATCGACGCACCTTGAGACCCTGATGCTCAGCAAAATAAATCAGACCCAGGAAGTTAAATATTGGGTTTATCTACTATGAAAAAATACATAAAAAATGTAATAGACATGGAAGAAAGTAAGAAGGCAGACTTTGTAGAAAGAGAAAGGGAAGGGAAGGGGTGAAAGGGTGGGAAGGAAAAAGGGAGATAATATGTAACAGAAAAGAACCAAATGGGGGTGATAATGGGAAGGGGGTAGGAGGTTGAGGTTGTGGGAGGGTCAAAAAAGGGAGAAGAAGGGACTAATTTTGATGTGATATATATGTGCACAAAATACTCAAGTTCAATGTAAATATTATGTATTGCACACACACACACACACACACACACACACACACACACACACACACACACATATATATATGAATTAAAAGAAGTTTCCCATAAAAAATGACCACACACAAAAAAGTGACAGTACTGGGGAGACCATGTGGACTATCAGTGACAGTTGGAGAAAAGTGAGTCCTTCAAACACTTCAAGAGGATTTCCAAACCTTATGCTGATCCTTATTTAACCTTAGGATAATCTATCCTGCCTTGCTCCATTTTTTTTTTTCTTAAAAGCATTTGTGTACAGTTAAATGTCCAAAAAGACTGGCTGTTGCATGTCTTTTGAATCTAGAAAAACTGTTATCCCAAATGGTAAAAGCAGAAGCTTCCAAATGAGAAAATGGATTGGCTTTTGCAGGAGATCACTCAGTAGCAGTAAATGGGGAACGGATAGGGGGAGGGTCACAAGCATCTTTCTTTGGGAGTACAAAAAGACAACAGCAAATAAGAGACAGTGAAGACTTTCTGAGAGTGGAGCTGAAATGTAACTGTGGTGTGTGAAAGATTAGACTGGAGATAGGACCTGACTAATAAGTGAGCCATTCTGCAAGGCTGAACCCCCCCAAAGCACAGGGACTGGAAATGTTGTGTGGCTCTAAGATTCCCTCCATCCAGTATAAGAATATTTACTTTTACCAGTCCTGATTTAGAGTAAAGTGAACTCAGGAACAAAGAACCCATTTGAGGACTTCACAGGGGTGGCCTAAGTGCAAGTCTGCTTAGGAAGGGAGAAGTCTAGCTTCTCTCCGTACTCAGCTCCCTAGTGCTGGTCGTCTGGCTCACACCCCGAGAGGAGGCTAGAGGACTTCTCTCTGAGAAAAAGAAAGAAAAAAAAAAAAAAACACAGTGAGACTTGGAAGAAATGGATTTGGGGAGGCCACTCAGTTAAAAAGTTGATGCACCGTGGGATCACTTTTTACCACCTTATTCATAAATACAAGCAAATACCCAGATATTCAGGAAATATTTTCACATGAAAAGATGAAAATAATTTTTAAAAAGAAAAAGAAAAATAGTGCTCGAAAGAAAGAAATATTACAGAAACTTCACAAAAATAATTAAAAAGCAACTTTAGAAAATTGCTATGGTCATAACTGTGGTCACAAGAATTGGCTGCTATTAAAAGTAAGAACAGTATATTAGATATTAAAATTTTAATATCAGGAATGGAGAGTCTCAGTGGGGGACTTAGAAAATATAAACTGAAAAATGTCTGGAATGAAAATTTATGGAGGGAAAAATAAGGAAAAATAATCAGTAAATCAGAGACTTTACCTCGAAAGACATAGGAAGGTTAATGCCTAACCAGCAAGAAATCTTTGAAAATAGAAAACTAGAGATTGAACAAAAAACTTCAAAAATCAAGGAAATAAAGTATACTTCTTAATTAAAGTATATGAGTTTCCAAATTAAATTGTCAAAAAAGTGCCGACAAGCAAAACGGTTGACAAATCTAATAGTTGAAGAGAGAGATGATTCTAGGGGTTACAGGCAATGAAATACTAGTTTAATTTCTCAATCTGCCTGGATACTGACAACCTAAAGATAACCATTAGAAACTAGAAGGTTTCTATTTTCTATAACCTATAAATATTAATTTATTTGTTTAAAGCATCTTTATAAAGACAATTAATTTAAGGATCTTTAAATAAAGATACGATTTTGAACTATTAAGTAGGCCTTCACTGCCATCATAAGAATTCATGTAAGAGAGAGACAAAGAGAGAATTAACACACACAGTGGAGACATTCTGAAGCGGTAGCAGAGAGATTTGAGGACCTTGACCTTGAAGATTGATGTGTTTTGGCCAAAGCACAGAAATGTTCGCAGCTACCTGAAGCCACAGGAACCAAGGAGAGAGTCTGCCTCCAGGGCCTCCACTGAGAGAATACCTGGCCTGCTGAGTAATGCCACACATCTGGCTCCAAAACTGTTAGGCAATAAATATTGTTTCAAGCCACCCGATTAATCATAATTCTTTTACAGTAACCAAAAGAAACTAATGCACCTCCAAAAAGCCAACTCAAAATTGGACCAGGATATTTATTAGAAACACAGGGAGAAGTCAGGGGAATAAAGCCCTTTCTATTCTCAAAGAAAATGGTTTGCAACCCATAGTTATTAACAAAGTAAATGATCAGTTAAGCACTGGATGATCTAAAGTCATATTCAGATATCCACTGTCTGAAACATTTATCTCCTGTGTGCTCTAAGAAGCTACTAGAGTATGTGCCTCCATCAACATGAAGTAGTAAATTATGAAAGAGGAGGAACTGGGACTCAGAAAATGGAGGATCCAATATAGAAGAACAATGAACAGCGCTCACAGGATGAAGGGGAATGAAATCTTCAGGATATTGTTGTAAAATTGTGTGTATCCAGCAGAGGCTGAAACCAGAGGGCTTCAGGAACAGTGTTGCCAAGGAAACTGGTGGGATGTAAAGATGACCGGTTATGTTGGACCACACTGGTAGAAGTAGGCAACACTGTGAGAACATTTACAGCTACGTTAGTAACAGGTACAGAAAGCTAAGAGAGAAAGCAGAGCAATGTTCAATTCTATTTGCAATAATACATAGTTTTAGGAAGGAAATAAAAAGTCTTTGTAGGTCAACTGTCAACAATATATAATAATAATTAATAGTGACAAATCATTTGGTAATATATGTGTACTCGGGGTGGGTAGGAAGCACATATAAGGAATACCTTGGGCAAAATACTCCTAATTCACATTTTGAAGACACTGCATAACATTTATCATGGAAAAAAACCAAACAGCAGTATGAGGATGATGCTTATAAATATGAACACAAATGTCAGAAATAAAATATTTGAAACAAACTTCTGTTGGAACAAATATTACAGTTGGGACTGGTGGGGCAGGAGAAGGATTATTGTATTATAAATTATGTAACATTTCTTAACTTTTGTTTTTATGCATACTTTAACTTTGAAAATTTAAAACTGAATCAAGTATAACTTGACATGATGAAATGAATTCTCTCCCCCAACTTCCATTTGCTGAAGTTCTCACCTACCACATCTCAGAATGCAAACTTATTTAAAGATAGTATTTATGAAAAAAATGATTAAATTAGATGACATCATTCAGATGGGCCTTAATTCAGTATGACTGGTGTCCTTAAAAAGTGGACATGTGACATAAGTATACATGCAGGAGAACACTGAATTCTCCTAGGTGTTTTTGTAGGAAGGCACCATGTACAAGATATTAGGAGAGGCCCGGGATACATCATGTCATGTAGTAGCACTCAGAATAAGCCAGTCCTCTGGACACCCTGATTTTGAACTTGTAGTCTTCAGGCCTGCGAAAAAATATATTTCCATTATTTAAGTCGCATAGCCTGTGGTAGTTTGTTACAGAAGCTTTAGCAAACTAATCCACTCAGCAACTGCATTAGAGCAACTGTCCCACTTAAGACATAGATTCAGAGCACAACCTTATAGTTAATTGAACACAGTTGCAGCTGAAGGGAACTGCCACTGTCAATAATATCAAGAAGAGGCTAACTTCTGGCACAGGAAATGAGTTATATGTGAGGTGTGCAAGGGAAAGAGACTTCTTTCTGATTTGGGATTAGAAGGATCCAGAGAGGAAAAGTGATGGCATGCTGCCTGTAGTCTAAATCCTGGACCTTCTTAGCAGTGAAGTGAGCCATCTGCCTCCAACCCATATGGAAGCCGGAGGGAAGTTAGCCAAGAAAAGTTCTTTGGAGTCAGGATTAGACTGAAGAAGTCCTTCTAGCCACAGTTTTCAGTTACTCTGGTGGTTTGCTTTCATGATCCCTAAGGGATCGGTTCATGGTCTTATATTGGTTGTGTTGGAATGTGACTCAAGATGGCAGAAGCAATGGCAGCCAGAGCACAGTGTCAGCAGGAGCCCTACGGAGGACCACTGTTCGCCCAATGGAAGACATAGAGCAGGTTCAGCGCACAGACAGCAAAACCTCTCCATCTCTCCTGTCTGGCCAGTACCCATTTGGCAAATGGGCCCTATTCCAAATGCCAATGGATTGTTTAAAGACCTAAGAAAATACTGGATTCTTAAAAAAACAAAACAAAAAAACAAAACAAAACAAAAAAAAACAACAAAAACTTGATTCAGAAATAGCTTAAAAAGATTTTGATGGTTTATTACAATTCTCAGCTCATCTCCATCTATACCCATGTATCCGGACTTCCATCCAACAAAAACCACAAAGGAGCTCAAAGGAGCTTTCCCTGGATGAATCCAAGATCAACATTTCTCTTATGTACTGGTTCCCAGCCCCTCCCCAGTACTTCCTTTCTCTCTAGCACCATCATTTTTCTTTTCTCCTGAATTATTCTCATGAGTGCATATTCTTGCTACAAAGCCTTATACCTTTAAAGAATGTACTCTTGATCGCACATTCCCCTTTGCCCCCACCCTGTCCTCGTTCCTCTTTGCATCAAACTCCCTGAAAAGGACGCCTGTATTCACCAGCTCTGCTTTTCATCTGCCAGTTCTCTCATGAATCTACTTCAAACAGCCTTTTGTCCCTATTACACCAATAAAGATGCCTTTGCCGAGACTAAGGCCAAGACCAACAAGCACCTCTTCTCACTAGACCCCGACTACTGAGCAGAATTAAAGGCAGCTGGCCACTCCCATCTTCTTAAGGTATTTTCTTTATTTGGTTTCCAGGACATCACATTCTCCTCATTTCTCTTTCTTTGCTAAACCTTGTCTCTTCTGAGTCTTCTTTGCCAATTGGAATCACCCCGCCTCCTTTCCAACCTGTGGAAAGTGCCCTGAGGCACAGTCCTTTGTCCAGCAACCTTGCTTTCTACATTTATTTTCAGGAGCTCTCACTCTATTTAAAAGTTTTGAAAATAATCTATAAAGTGATGGCTATCAATTTTTAATCTCTAGTCTCCACGTGCCTCCTGAACTCCTTATTAGTGTGTTTCAGGCTACTTAAGCCCCTGTTTCCTGTTTTACCTTACAAACTCACTTCTCTCCTATTCTTACCCATATCAAGAAACAACTGCACAACTTTCTAAGTCGATGTAACATGGATAATGGAAAATTCTTACTGCTTTCGCCTTAAGACAGAAGTACTCTCTTATGTACCTCTTTTAAGATAAAAGTTATTACTATTTGTATGCACTACCTCTTCCAGAGCAGATTCAGAGCAAAACAATCTCAAGACAAAGAAAAAACAAAAGATTTTTCTACCCTAGAGAAAGAAAGTTGAAGAGCCATCCAGTTGTGCCAATTCTCCGGAAAGTACACAGGAAGAGAGGGGTTATGATGGTTAAGCTTAATGGCGTCCATTTGATTGGCTGGGGATCCACCTAGGAGACTAGAAGAGCAACGTGCTTTGGTGTGTTCGGGTGAGTACGGAGACATGATCTTGGGCCACATTTGGTCCCTCGCCCTTTCCTCTTTGGTACTGTTCGCCGGATCTGTCTCCCAGAGACCAAGGTTCAAGCATCTGAGTTCCATCATGCCCGTCTGCCATACTGATTCTGCCTTGGAAGCAGCTGACCACGCACGGGATTCCCTGACACAGTCAAATTAAAGCCCCTTTCCTGTAAGTGTGGATGTTGCGTATTTTTGTCCCTGTGATGGAAACATGATGAAGAATGGGGTTTAAATCATCACTGAAGAGACTGAAAGAGGCACGGGGAAGCTTTTTTCCATATACTCTTGAATAAGTGTTGGCTGCACAGGCCACTAAAAATGGTACAGTGACATTTTCCATGAAAATACTTATAAGACGTGGGCAGTCAAAAATCTTTTCTGTAAGATTTTAAGACATGTCCTCCCAGAAGGGGAGAGAAAGGACCCACTTATTTCCCAAGAGCCCACATAACTCTAAGATTTACAGTGCACCTTTACTTCACTACCACACTTTCACAACACAGTGCAGTAAACACGCAACATCAAGCCAGGTACCATCTGGGACCTATCCTGGCCTAGGCGACTTCAGTAAACCTACAGACTTTACACTAAAGATGTTCACACATGTGTGTGCCTCCAGCATAGTTTATTTTATTTTAATACACAGTGCCCTTCAAGTTTCCTTTTAAATCTACCACAAATAACAGGTTTTAGCACATCAGGTGATATTTTGCTTCCTGAAGCATTTAAATTAATTTTCTATTACCAATGCAAATGTGTACTTTCCAATTTACCCACTGCACAATAAAACCTAATTTAAAGCAATTAATGTTCATTAATGGCCCCATCTGCATGTTTATCACTTTATCCTTAAATACTTGAGACATGGTATCCATATTTTATAGCTCACTTCTTATCAGCAAGAATTCCGAACCTCAAGGGTAAATATAAGACTAATGGGCCAGGATCTCATATGTTTACAGAAAAATTACTTTGCCATTTACAAAAAGAGAAAAAAAGAGGGCCTTGATGAACAGATTGAGCATATAGAACGATAAACATACCTAGTTCAAAAGATGTTTTTATACCAGCGTGCCCGTCTCCTGCACCACAACTGGCATAGTGAAGCAGCGAACACACACTGGGCGGTTTTCAGGCTACCCAGATGACGTGGAGGGAAAAGGATTCAATGCAGCAGCAGCAGCCTGGGACATTTCCTACCCTGTCCCCCGCAGAAGGACACTGCCTGTATCATGAAGCAATTTGAGCGAGTGTGTTGGCATCAGGGAGATGCTGACTGGCCTCTTCTGGCGTTGTGTTCACCTGTGGGAACTATCCAGCCGCTTGAGCTCTAACATCAGTTTTCTCCTCTGGTCTGATTCGGTTCTTTTCATTAGTGAATAAGA
>PVKB01007563.1:0-32481 GCA_004027205.1 Ctenodactylus gundi | reverse complement strand
AAAAAAAAAAAAAAAAAAAAAAAAAAAAAAAAAAAAAAAAAAAAAAAAAAAAAAAAAAAAAAAAAAAAAAAAAAAAAAAAAAAAAAAAAAAAAAAAAAAAAAAAAAAAAAAAAAAAAAAAAAAAAACCACAAGAGAGATAAGAGCATGCCCAAAATACCAAAATAAGGCATATTGTCTATATCTGAGAATAAGGAGTCAAAATTTATTTGCAGATAGCTGGATTTTATTCTGTCAGTTTTCTCATATGGCCCCTCTTCTCTCCTTATCGACTGCCCCTCGCATGCATGAACACATACACACAAAAATAAAAAATAAACAAACCAAGCTACCTGTGGATTTAACCTGGAGTCTTTACACTGAGCTACATCCCTAGCCTTTTGAAAATTACCTATCTATCCATCCATCTGTCTGTCTCTCTCTCTGTCAATCTAAGACAAGGTCTCTCTAAGTTTCTAAGTTGCCCTGGTTACACTTGAACTTGCAGTTCTCCTGCCTCTGCCTTCCAAAAGTATAGTAATTACAGGCATGTGTCACCATGCCTGGCAAGGCCTTACTTTGTATAGGTTAGTAGGTAGAAGGTGTAGAAGTAGTTACAGCTATGAGAGCTAATACATTGTGACAGTAAGCATTTAAACTCTACTCCATGAGAAAAAAGGGGGAAGATAAAAAATGCTTGCATACCTATATACATATACTAATACACCTATATTAATAACATAAATATATTAACCCTTTAGTTCCATCTTTCAGATAAACTGCATTAAAATTATTTTCATTGGTTCAGAATGGAATATAATACATCAAAGTTTTGAATCTATATAGGGATTTTTAAGGATTTTTTCTTTCAGAAAATACATTGGATTCTTACTGAATTGTTGGGAACCTTTGGATTTATGAATAATAACTCTCTTTTTCCTATGCTTCTGAAGAATCCTTTGGTTTTATGGAAATAGAACATTAAATTGTTATAGTCAATAAATTTTTGATGAGGAGACCATTGGTAATGATTTCTGAGAGCCTTGTGCTGTAGGAAAGTATGAATCTGTCACATGTGAACCTCATAGTCACTCTTCCTGACTGACTAGGTAAGTATGACTTTGGGGTCAAACAAGTGTAATTAAATCCAGGTCTTACAGACAGTAGGTATATAACTTAACCCTTCTGAGCTGCATTTTTATTTATTTTTTAGTAACATTTTTTTAAGCTGTTAAATAAAGGCTATGTATGTGTGTAGTGTGGTTTGAACAGAGCCTTTGCTTGGAACTACGTCCCTGACCTCATCTTTATTCTTTTTTTTTTTTTTTTTTTTGAGACAGTGTCTCACAGATTTGCTGAGTTGCCCAGACAGGGCTTGAATTTGAGGTTCTCCTCCCTCAGCCTTTTAAAATGCTGGACTACAGGCTTGTGTCACAGGGCCATGCAGTTGCAGTCTACTCTTGCATTGCAAAATTAAATACATATGATGTGTCTTGTTTAGTTCTAGGTGTTCATTTAATGGTAGTTATTTGTGTTGTGATTTTAAATCATCATATTCTTGTTTTGATACTGTTATTTATAAGATGTCCTTGTACAGCGCATTTGGCATAGTGCTATTCAAATTGATTTTATTCTGTCAGTATGTCTGCCTCCAAGTCTGCATTTTCCTTCTGTTGCCTTCCAGTACATCCGGAACTGTGTTGTGAACAGAGCCCTGCCACATTTTGTACTTGTGGAATGCTCCAAGATCAAGAGGATGTACGAGCAGGAAATGATCGCCATAGAGGCTGCCATAAATCGAAACTCATCTAACTTTCCCCTTCCCCTACCACCAAAGAAAACAAGAATTATTTCAGTAAGTTTCCTGTGTGAACTTTGGTAACCCCAGATGGCATATGATTTCGTTCCATTGTATACTAAGTATTACAATTCTTATGCTTACTTTTCTTTCTGTGAAAATCAGTGCACAGTTCCTAAAAAATATTAACTGTTTACTAAAAAAGTAGGTTTTACTTGCACAAGCTGGAAGTAAATAAATATATGTCATTTACGTATGGTTTTAGTACCAAATAGTTTCATCAAGTTAGGGATTGGTCTTTAAGCCTAGAACCCCAATGAGCAGTTTGAGATTTTCTAATAGAAAAGTGAGGTGTATGGAAATGGTTGATTTACTTGTATATTTTGTTTTTGTCAGATTAACCAAAGTAGTGATTTTGTGTGATGTCTGTGTTTTTAATAATGCTTTTTTTAGTATTAAATATATCAAAGTCACCATTTTTTCCAGAATTGTATAAGCTAGAGATTTGAATTTGAGTTCACTTGAATAGTTAATATACTTCATCACGTAATCAATCTTTATAGATTATATAATTAATTACCCTGCTTTTTATTATGTCTGCATTAATATAAATGGCCGATTTGGCTAAAGCTTTTAATAATATTTATTGACCCTTTTTGGGGGAGGAGTATGCTTGTTACTGAACTCAGGGCATTGAATGTGCTAGGCTATCATTGTACCACTAAGCTGTATCTCAACTCTTGTTGTTGATGCTTTATTTTTAACGTATCTAAGCAGTAGTGAAATGCTGTTTATGTTTTACCATGAAAATCAGGTGCCTCTACCTAAAATGGTTAATTTAGGATATGTGATTTTTTTTAAGTTGTTCAAGCTTTGTTTACATTATTTTACCAGTAGGCACGAAAACTGACAGGTGCTTTCTATGCTGCCAGATGTTATTTCTTTCATTATAATACCTGTATGTATTTCATTATTTTACAGCATGTCTGGGATAATAACAACCCTTTCCAAATTGTCCTGGTTAAGGGAAATAAACTTAACACAGAAGAAACTGTAAAAGTGAGTACTTGTTAAGATTTGAATTTGCCATACTTATATGCTTAATAATGTCATATTGGAGATTAAACTCCACATGTATCTATCAGTTTTACAAGATAGAATACATAAATTTGTTATAAGTCTATTGAGTCTTTTTGTTTTAATGTCTTCACCTATTGGGAAGATTGACATTATTCATTTGTTCATTATATATTGTGTAGAAGAAATTGTCTTTTTCGGGGGGAGACAGGGTCTCACTGTGTATAACTCAGGCTAGTCCTGAACTCACTATGTAGCCCAGGCTGGCCTGGAACTCAAAGCAGTCCTCCTGCCTCAGCCTCCTGAGTGCTGTGATTTCAGGCTTGTGCCACCACACCCAGCTTATATGATGGTAAGGAAAAGAACCCAGGGCCTTGGGCTTACTAGTCAAGCACTTTAACTACTGTGCTATTCCTCTAGCCCCTAGAAGACATTGTCTCTGGGTCAGAAATTCAAATGAAAATAGCAACCAAATGGAGAGGAATGAAAAGGTGTAACTCAGATGGCACATACAGTTTTATTGGTTGCTGTTATACTGACCACATACTCCTATGTAAGCTTATTCTCCTCTTAGCCTGGAGCTGTATCCAATCTTCTCTTCTCACCGCCACCCCCATGTTTTTTTTTTTTTTTTAAACTTACCGAACACTGAGAAAATGTAATACCATTTCCTGGAATAAAATACATGACTACATGATAGATCAAAAATTGTTAACACGTGAAGATTATTGTGTGACTTCAGACAGTTCCATGAAGATCCACAGTCAGCATTTGACCTCTTAAGTGTGGAGTATGCATTTTTTTTTCATTTTGCTGAATAGGTAATTAAGAGAATGATTTTGTGATGGAAACAAGAGATTCAATTAGTTTGAAATGTTTGTTGGCATCAAGATAGGCTCAAGGGCACCTTGCCAACATTTACCGGTCCCTATCTTTTGTCCATGGACATTAAAGGTTTGGGGGCAGGTTGGGGAATAAAGGGTTGATGAGAGAGAGGAAAAAGGTATAAAGTTCCAGCAATTTTGGAGCAATATTTATTGAAATCTAATGTACATGAGAATTGTAGTTAATAATATTTGTTTGTATGCTGAAAATGTGCCAAGAGGTAGATTTAGATACTCTTCTGATAATTGTTATGTGTGGTGATATATGTTTGTTTATTTGGTTGTAGTAATCACTTCACTTCATTATGTGTATGTATATGAAAAATACTTTCTTTGGTAATTTTTTTCTTCTGTTGAAGATTGAACCTGGAGCTTTCACATTGAACTACATCCTCAGACAGTTTTAGTTTTGCTTTTGAGACAGGGTCTTACCAAGTCACTGTGTTGCTCATGCTGGGCTTGAAATTGCAGTCTTCCTGCTTTATCCTCCCAGAGTGCTGGAATAATTGTCGGGGATGTTTTTTTCTCATGTAATCTCAGCTATTGAGAGTCTAAGGCAGGAGAACCACAGTTGAAATCCAGTCTAGGCAACTTGAGAATATTCTCAAAACAAAAAGGGGGAATGTAGCTCAGTGGTACAGTGCTTACTTAGCGTGTATGAGGCTCTGAGTTCAATCCCCAGTATCTCAAACAAATCAAAACACAAAATCATGTTATATACCATAAACGAATACAATTAAATATATTCTTTGAGTGCTTACCTAGCAAGCGCAAGGCCCTGTGCTCAATTCCCCAGCACCACATAAGCTGGGTGTGGTGATGCACACCTGTAATCCCAGCAATGGAGAGGCCGAGGCAGGAGGATTGCTGTATATTCTAGTCCAGCCTGGGCTACAGAATGAGGCGCTGTCTCAAGAGAAAGAAAAAATATATATGTATGTAAGTATACATATACATATACATATTTATGTATTTTTTTCTTTGAGTAACTGACTAAAAGATAGACTTTGATCTTCTATTCTCCATTAGACTTCTCTCTGTCAGTACTGGGAACTGAACTTGGGTCTTTGCACTGAGTTACATCCTCAGCCTGTTTCTTTATGTGGTTATTCTCTGTGTTCATTCATTCCTTCATTTGTTTTGAGGTGGGATCTCACCAAGTAAATTACAAGACCCAAGCTGAGCTTGAATTTAGGATTTTCCTGCCTTAGCCCTCTGAGCTGTATAGTACAGGCATGTACCACTGCTCAGTAGTATTTTGATCTTAAATGCATAAATCACTTGTATTCAGATCTGCCTGAATTTATATGAAATATATATACTTGAGAGTCTAAGGCAGGAGAATCACAGTTCAAAGCCAGTCCAGACAATTTGAGGAGATATTCTCAAAACAAAAAGGGTTGGGATTGTGTAGTTCAGTAGTACAGTATTACAATTTTTTGAGGCAGGGTCTCACTCTGTAGTCTAGGCAAGTTGTTTACTCACTGTGTAGCACAGGTTAGTCTTGAACACATGCCAATCTTCTTGTCTTAGTCTTCCAGGCAGTGGGGTTACACACATGTGCTTATGTGATGCTGGGGAATTTTACTCAGGGCCTTGTGCTTGTAGGCAAGTGCACTTAACCACTGAGGTCCCCTCCTAGCCCTGGAATGTGTTTTAAATATGTGTGTGTCTGTGGTTTTATCTAGTGGTTTCTATGTATAGATGTGTAATATACATAGTAACAAGTGGAGATTCCTCCCCCCTTCCATTTTATTGATATGTATAAGTGCAAAATGTAAGGTTTACATTGGTTTTGGGCATTTTATGCACATACATATCTAGTCAAGACCCTCCCCACTTACCTTTTGATCCACCCCCTACCTACTCCATAACCCACCCCTGCTCCCCGTTCCCTATTTTTTCACTTTAAGTTCTGTGAGAAAATTGTGATCTGGGTTTCTCATATCAGAGAGACCATTCGATATTTCTCCTTGTGCTTCGGATTCACTTCATTAAGCATGATGGTTTCAAGTTTCCTCCATTTGCTTACAAAAGCCTCTAAGCTGTTGGACTTTATAGGTGCATAGTATTCCATTGTGTATAAATACCACAGTTTGTGTATCCATTGATCTGTTGATGGGTATTTTGGTGTCTTCCATATTTTAGCTATTGTTAGTTGTGCTGCTATGAACATGGGTTTGCATCTGTCTCTGTTATGTGTTGTTTTTAACTCTTTGGGGAATATTCCCAGGAGAGGTACTGCTAGATCGAAGGGGATATTTATTTCCAATCTTTTGAGAAACCTCCATACTGCTTTCCATAGTCGTTGTACCAATTCACATTTACACCAGCAGTGCAGAAGAGTTCCTTTCTCTCCAGAAAGGAACCCTTTCTTATTCTTTTTTTTTTTTTTTTTTTTTTTTGAGACTGGGTCTCATTCTGTAGGCTTGACTGGTCCTGAACTTATTGTGTAGCCCAGGCTAGCCTTGGACTCACCATAATCCTCCTGATTTAGCCTCCCAAGTGCTGGGATGACAGGCATGAGCCACCACACCCAGCCTTATGTGGTGCTGGGGAATTGAACTCAGGTCCTGTGTGCTTGCTAGGCAAATGCTTTAACCACTGTGCCACTCCTCACTCTTGTTCTTCATTTTTTTCTTTTTATTTTTCCCCTATTTTATTGATACGTATACGTGCAAAATTTAAGGTTTACAATGGAGTTGAGCCTTTTATGCACATATGTATCTTGTCAAGGTGACAAGGACTTTCCCACTCTCCTTTTGTCCCTCCCCCTACCCTCCCTTCCCTCCTTCCTCCCCTACCCGAACCTCCTGGTTCACTTATTTTTCATTTTAAGTTCCATAGGAGTTGTGCTCTGGGACGCTCATATCAGAGAGACCATTCGATGTTTCACCTTATGCTGTTCTTCATTTTTTGAATTATGTGTCAGTCTTCTGGAACCCAGGAGTTTGCAACAAGCTGTACAAGCATTCTACCGCTGAATTATATTCCAGCCTTGAAGATTAGTTTTCAATTCTTAGTTCTCCAGTAATAGGTATTTCTTAGTCTTGTATTACTATTATTATGCTTATTTTTCAAGAGTCAGGAGCTTTGATCATATATATTTTTCTCGTGTATTACACTTTATTATTTTGTCAGTGGCAAGTTACCTAAAATTGTCAGTACTTTGTGTGTGTAGGTTTTACCAGCACCTGTCAGCTGTCACGCTGGATTTTATTGTTTGTAGTCATCTGTAGAGAGAAATAACAGTCCTAATGATGTGGACTACATTGTGTGTCTCTCCCTACCCTTTTTCCATCTAGCTTTCCATTCTCACTTTCTCACCCTCCAACCTCAGAGTATTATATAGTTGAATTTGAGTAAATTAAATGCAGTTCTTACATTAATACTGTAGATATATCTTACTCTGCAGTCTAGGTGTTCTGATACAATTTAGAAGTCTGAGCAGAGGAGTTAGCGTTACATCTTTCTAAACTATTTTCTTCCCTTAATGCCATGACTAGGACTTCTAGTGCAGTTGTAAACAGAAATTATAAGAGTAGATAGGTTACTCACGGTTTTCAAGAGACTTAGGCCAGTAGGGGAAAACAGAGAGAGAGAGAGAGAGAGAGAGAGAGAGAGAGAGAGAGAGAGAGAGAGAAGAGTTGCTACGACAAAATACCTGAGGTGAACAGTTTGAAAGGAAGAAAAGTTGTATTTTGGCCCACAATTCCAGAGGTTTCAGTCCCTGGTCACTTGCCTGTGTTGTTCATGGTCTGCTCTGAGGCAGAACTTCATGGTGGAGACTGTGTGGTATAACAGAGCAGCTTACTTTATGGTGATCAAGAGGCAGTGAGAGAAAAGTCAGGAAGGGACTAGAGATACCATACCTCCTTTAAGGGTACACCTTCATTGACCTGCTTCCTACATCTAAGCCCAACCTTCAGAGGTGTCTACCACCTCTCAGTACCCTTTTGAGTAAATACATGGATTAACACTTGAGATCAGAGCCTTTATGATCTAATTACATCCCTAATACCTAATTCAGGAACAGATGCTTCACATGTGAGCTTTTGGGGAACATTTCAGATCTAAAGCATAGCATGCCAATATTCTTGCCTTAGTCTCCTGGACAGTGGGGTTACAAGCATGTGCTTTTGATACATATCACATATAAATGAACATATATAATTATGTGGAGAGATATATAAGTTACTGGCTCACACAGAGAAGGAAGTGAGCAGTGCCATCTTGGAATCTGTAAGTAAGTCAGAAAGCTAGAGACTTGGGTTAACTCTAGTCTGAGTCTGAAAGCTTTAGAACCAGGAGACCTAATGATGGAGATCCTGCTTGAAGGCTAGTACACTTGAGACCCTGGCAGAGCCAGTGTTTCGTTTAGAGTCCTATGATAGGAAAAAAACCATTGTCCTATGTGCAAGGCAATTAAAGAGGAAGTCAGCTGTTTTGCTTTATTCACGTGGTAATCCGTTGAATGAGGTCATTCCACATTAGCAGCAAGGGCAGTCTACTGTACTCAGTCTACTTAATTGAGGAGCATATCCAAAACCACTCAGAATAATGCTTGACTAAGTATCTGAGCAACATGCGGCCAAATCAAGTAGTCACACAGAGTTAATCATCATATTGAACATCCCCATTTTTCTTCTTAGTCTTTTTTTCTTTTCCTTTTTGGAGATAAAAATTCATTCTGCAGTCCAGGATGGCCTCAAACATGCAGTAATCCTCCTGCCTAAGTCTCCTAAGTGCTCAGATGACAGGTGTGCACCACCTTGCCCAGCTATTTTGTGGTGCCGAGGGATCAAACTCAAGTCCTTGGGCTTCTTAGGCAAGCACTGTCATCACAGAGCTATACCAGAAGCCCTCAGCTTAATCTTTAAGGAAGGTATTTGCTAGTCAAGAATTTTCCTCTTTTGCTTTGCTGAGATTTTTGCTTTTTTGTTTGTTTGTTTTTTGGTGAAACTTTTTTTTTTCTTTTGTATCAGCGTGCATACCCACCAGCAGTGGAGTAGAGTCCCTTTTTTTCTGCAACCTTGCCAACAATTGTTTTTTGAGTTCTTGATGTAGGCAATTCTAGCTGAAATGAGATGAAACCTCATTGTTTTTTTCTTTGCCTTTCTCTGATGGCTAATGATGAAAAACAGATTTTCATATGCTTGTTGACCATTTGCACTTCTGAGAATTTTTTTTTTTTCATTTCAGCTGCCCACTTCTTGATGGGATCATTTATTTTAGGGGGTTTTATGTTTTTCTTCAGTTCCTTGTACATTCTAGATATTAATCCTTTGTCTGAAGTGTTACTGGTGAATATCTTTTCCCCACTCTGTGGGTTGTCTCATTACCTTGTTTATTATTTCTTTTGATGTGCAAAAGCTTTTTAATATAATGCCCCATTTGTTGATTCTTACTGAGGTTTCTTGTGCAGTTGGTGATCTGTTCAAAAAAATCCTTTCCTGTCCCTATGTCTTCTAGGGTTTTACCTGTTTTGTCTTCCATTAACCTCAGTGTTTCTGTTTTGATGTCCAGTTCTTTGATCTATTTTGATCTGATTTTAGTGTGTGGGGACAGATACAGGTCTAGTTTTCATTCTCTTGAATGTGGAGATCCAGTTTTCCCAGCAGCATTTTTTTGCAAATGCTGTCTTTTCTCCAGTGGATTGTTTTGGCCCCTTTGTCAAAGATCAGTTGAATAAGGTTGTTTGGGTTTTTTTCAGTATCCTCAATTGTGTTCCACTAGTCTTCTTGTCTGTTCTTATACTGGTACCATGTGGATTTAATCACTGTTGCTTTGTAGTGTTTTTTGAAGCCTGGCATTGTGATTCCTCCACCTTTACCCTTGTTACTCAGAATTGCTTTAGAGAGTCTGGGTCTTTTCTGGTTCCTTATAAATTTTAAGGTTGTTTTTTCTAGATCTGTGAAGAATATAGTTGATATTTTGATTGATACTGCATTGTACCTGTAAAGTAGCTTGGGAGTATGGCCATTTTGACAATATTAGTTCTTCCTCTCCAGGAACATTGGGTATCTTTCCATTTTCTAAAGTCCTCTTCAGTCTCTTTGTTTAGGGGTTTGTAGTTTTCTTTATATAGATCTCTCACCTTATTGGTGAGGTTTACTCCTAAGTTTTTAAATTTTTTGTTGTTATTGTGAAAGGGGTTGTTTTCTTGATTCCTTTCTCTTTGGATTTGTTATTGGTATATAGGAATGCTATTGATTTGTGGGTATTGATTTTATAACCTACTTCACTGAATTTATTCTAAGCATCTTTAGATGGAATTTTTTGGGTCTTTTACATGCAGTATCATGTCATATGCAAATAGGGATATCTTTACTTTTTCCCTTCCGGTGCATATTCCTTTTATTCCTTGGTTTTGCCTGATGGCTCTTGCCAAGATTTCAAGCACTGTGTTGAATAGTAAGGGTGACAGTGGGCATCCTTGTCTTGTTCCTGAATTTAGTGTGAATGCTTTCAGTCTTTCTCCATTTAGGATTTATTGGTTGAGGGATTGTTATAAATACCTTGAATCATGTTGAGGTAGAGTCCTTCTATATCTGTTTTCTTCAGAATCTTTATCATGAGTGGATGTTAAGATTTTGTCAGGTGCTTTTCTGCATCTGTTGAGATAATTGTATGTTTTTTTATCTTTGCATCTGTTAATGTGAATTACATTTATTCATTTGTGTTGTTGAACCGTCCCTACATGTTTGGGGTGAAGCCCACTTGGTCATGGTTTATAATCTTCTTTATGATTTGCTGAATTCTGTTGTGAATTCTGTTTATGAATTCTGTTAGCAAGAATTTTATTGAATATTTTTGCATCTATATTCATTAGGAATATTGTGTAGTTTTTTGGTGGTGGTGTTGGGTCTTTGTCTGGTTTTGGAATTAGAGTTATGCTTGCTTCCAGAAATGAGTTTGGCAGTTTTGCTTCCTTTTCAATCTCTTGAAAAAGTTTACTGAGCATTGGTACTAAATCCTACCTAATTTTTTCTAGAATTCTGCTGGGAGTCTGTCGGGTCCTGGGCTCTTCTTGGTTGGAAATATTTTTTATTACTTCCTTGATTTCATAGATGGATATTGGCCTATTCAGATGTTTAATTTCTTCTTCATCCAGTTTTGGTGGTTGACTGGCTTGTAAAAGAACTCCACACATTTGATATCTGAAGTTATGAGTGTAGAAGAAACAGTTTTTCTGTTTTATAAATGATTGAGGATGCAAAGTGATACAGTTCATGAAGGCATGAGAATTCAGCCTATTCATATAACTGATCTTTTTATGTCCAATATCTAAAGGCAAAAAAGTAGTGAATTTTGGCCATATTGTGGAACAAGAAGGAAATTAAGGTGTTGGTGTGAACAAAAAAATTCATATCTTGCCCAACACAGAACATTTTTAATTGGTGAGTGTAGGAATGCAATCTGTGTATTGGCTTAGCACCTCCCTATTTCAGTACAGTTCCAAGATCTTTGCAAGATCTTTTCTTGCTCTTCTAGTATCCTAGGGCTTTTGAAAAGTTGTATCTTTGGATGCTAGCTAAAGTTGAATTTAAAAAATGAGACTGTAAGAAGCATGATGATACTTTAAAATTTTTAGTTTTTCAGAAGACTAAAAGTAACTTAAACACCTGGCGTTGGGACAATCTTTACAAAATTTCATTGATACTAGTGTAGAGAATATATTACTACATTTTCCTCCAGCAAAATCTTCTTTTTATTGTTCCCGCTTTCATGGGAGATTCTACGTTCAGAAAATAAAATTTTTATCATAAGCGTTGAACATTTTTCTACTCTTGTTTTTAAACGTATATCAATGTTTGTCCTATTAGCAAATTATCAAATTTCTTAAGTAGATATAATGATCTTAATGACTAATCTCAATTAGGAACAATTTGACTATTAAATAATTTTTTTCTAACTAATTTCCTCAGATTATGCTAAGTCTCAGTTACCAAGCCTAGGTTAAAATGGTTCTTTATTGTTACTCTTTCCTGCTCACAGTTAGAATAGGGCTTTTCCAGCCCAATATTCTTGAGTGTTTTGGACTTTATGACCATCTCACCCATAATCCTACTTCATTTTTTTCTGTCTAGATTTTGCCAGAAGCTTGATGATTCAGTTATAGTTAATATTTTTTGTTTTAAAAATATGGTTAGCTAGTATTTATTCATTGCTTATAAAGGTTATCAGACTAAGTTGTTGATATAAGTTCATTAATTACCTTTTTATCATGAAAACTTTGAAAAATATTTTTTACAAATTTTCTGAACATACAATATTTAAATTTCATATAAAAAAGGGACCAAATCCGCATCTCTATAAGGTCACCCAGAATGAGACATGTTTTTGTCCTGAAATTCTTACCTTTCAACTTTACAACTAACAGACACAATATACATTGTATGTTTTATTTGTGATTTACTGAGTCACATTTCACAAATGAAATGATTTGAGGTGAGATATCTCTCCTCTTCTTCCCCCATTCCTCCCTTCTTCCACTCCCTTTTTCCCAACATGCACAACATACACAATTTTGCCTACTTTAAAAGTAATTGAGTATATTTAACTCATAAGAAATACAGAAGCGTTAATAGTAAATTGGTGTGTATGTATATATATATATATATATATTATATATATATATATATATATATATATATGAAGATCTTGTATAACTGTATTATGTGAGCTACATACTTGGTACTCTGCTTTATGACTTGTGGACAAAGCATAAGGAAAACTTGTTTTATTATAGTATTCATAATATCATGAAATGAAAACAAAGCAGTTTATGAGTTATACAGGTCATGATATTATTGAGAAATGTTAATCAGTCCTTAGGAAGGGAACTCAGTGGATGATAGAAACAGCAGCACCCTTGACAGCATCATTATAATAAGCAAAACAGTGTTTTGTATATTGGACGTGTCTATCTTTCCCTAGGTAGTTATAAAATACAATAGTGGCAGCATACTTATGAAGAAGTTGCTTTTTTTTTAAAGATTTCTTTTATTAGCATATATTTGTGATACATAATAACAGAGAAATTGGTGTATTTACATGTTTCATCTTGATAATTTTTACATTTCTTCCACCTTCACACCCACCCCCTAGCCCTCCAGATCCCCATTTCCTCTCCACAAAGTCTGTCTTTTCACTTAAGTCATTCTTGAGATGAAGCCAGTTCAGTCAGAGTAATACTACTGAGCTATACAGAGTAGGTAATTCACAATAATATTTGAGCTTTCCAAAAAAGTAAATATACTTCCTGTGTATCCTTCAGGAACACTGTGTATATACTTTTACTCAGAACTGGGTTTGGGGTAAGGTTAGACAACATTTCGTCTGTTGAAAGAGAGATGTACACTAAGCTTAGATTGAGTTCAAGTCATACTATGGGTGTGAAATTCCTAAGCAGGAATCACAATGTGAATAGATGACATACTTACCCACTGTTCTCCGCGTTTTATGTGGATGTGTTGAATGTCAGATGCCTGTGAATACTTCAGTTTTTCAAGAGGAAAAGTACTCCTGAAGCTCCTGCATTCCCCCCTCACACACCCATGCTCACTCTGCCCTCTGCTGTCCACTCTGCATGATGACTTTACTATGTAGTAACAATAGTGTATTTGTTAAGTACTGGGTTCTTACTTAGTACATAATTTGGTATATTAAACTTTCTTTCATAATTAGAGCTTCTGAATGACTTCTTTTTCTTGCAGTAGTGAGATAGTATTTGATTGTTCTAATTTCTATAATTTCTTTTCTGAGGGGCAGGTCTTGCTCTGTAGTCTAGGTTGGCTTTGAACTCATGGCAATCCTCCCTTAATGTCCCAAGTACTGGGATTACAGGCATGCACCATCACACCTTGCTTATGTGATGCTGGGAATCAGACTCAGAGCTTTGCAGTTGATAGGCAAGCACTGTAACTGTTAAGCTATACCTCCAGCCCCTGGTCTGTAATTTCTATTATTTTTAATTGAGCCAGACCTACTTTATTTTCTGTTTGTTCATTTATTTTTCTACAAATGTGTCATCTGCCACCTTCCCAGAGTATGAAGTTCTGGGGAATCAAACCCAAGGCCCTGCACTTCACAGACAAATGTACTTAACCCCTGAGCTTATACCTTGTTCTGTAATTATTTCTTCTTCTTCTTCTTCTTCTTCTTCTTCTTCTTCTTCTTCTTCTTCTTCTTCTTCTTCTTCTTCGTCTTCTTCATCTTCTTCGTCATCTTTTTCTTTTTTGAGACAGGGTCTCACTCTGTAGTCCAGGCTGATCCTGAACTCACTATGGAGCCTAGGTTGGCCTTGGACTCAGGGCAATCCTCCTGCCTCAGTCTCCCGAGTGCTGAGATTACAGGCATGCGCCACCACGCCCAGCTTATGTGGTGCTGGGGAGTCGAACTCGGGTACTTAGCACTTGACTTAGCGCTTGCTAAGCAAGCACTTTAACTGTTGAGCTATTCCTCCAGCCCCTTTATTCTGTAATTTCAAAGTAGACTGTCAGATAAGAGGCTTCTTGTCCCCTCAA
Organism: Ctenodactylus gundi; assembly: GCA_004027205.1. Classification (NCBI taxonomy): domain Eukaryota; kingdom Metazoa; phylum Chordata; class Mammalia; order Rodentia; family Ctenodactylidae; genus Ctenodactylus; species Ctenodactylus gundi. Next base: position 18,216 of record PVKB01007563.1, on the reverse strand, counting down.
AAGTTAGTGCTTTATGAATTAAGAATATGGCTCATTGGTAAAGCACTTACCTAGCTTAGACTCCTCCTCACCGCCTCCCCACCACCTTCCCACTCCTGGGGGAAAAACAGGCTTTAGACATTTTTCTTGGCATTTTATATACTGTGAGGTAGACTCATCTCAAGAGAGTACATGGCAGTAAAGGTTTTTATCAATGAAGGAAGGATAAGAAATGAATCTTCCAGTGATCAAATGATAATTTTACATTTAACATTGATGTTTGTCTGGACACATTTGGCATGGAGGAACAGCACATAATTAGCTTAGGGTGTGAACTTTCAAAGACGCTTAAAGAGAATTCTGGTGAAAGTGAAAGCAAAGAAGGAAAGGGTAGTTGTTTGTTGAAATAGAAGTCATAATCGAAACAGATTTTCCTATGGAAGTGTTGGAGTGAATTGAAAGACTAGGTGATTACAGAGTGAGATGTGAAAATTAATGTTGTGGAGATACTAAGTTGTGAGGAAGCAAAATTTAGTATGTGATTGTGGGTTTGTGTGGCTGAGAAAAGAGAAGGAAGTAGATATTTGAGGCCAAGGAATTCAGAAGTCAGATGAGTTTCTTTCAGGCATGTGGACCTTGCCCCACACCTCTTTGTAATTTGTCTCTCAGTATTTTTCAGACTGTAGAAAGCAGTTACTGGGACTATGCTTGTAAAATTTGAAAAAATAAAAACCTGAGAACTTATACCATGTTTGCATAGAATCCTTAGCCTTTATTTATTTATTTTTAATACCAGGTATTTACCTAATTCCAAACTGCTGTTTTCACACACTGTGACACATTACTAAAGCTAACTCATAGCATTTCCAATAGTCTTTTCCCTTTTTGGCTGCATTCCCTTGTATGTGTGGTACAAAAGCTAGAGTTACCCCTGCCTTGCCATATCTAATGGGTTGAGCATATCCTGTGGAGCACATTGACATTAATTCCTGTACCATATACTCTCTTCTCTTCCCCTTCCTGCCTGCTATAATTTAGTTTCTTCTCCAAATTACAGCAACAGCCCCTCCATCACCCTTTCTGCTTCTAGTTTCATCTTCCACATTATACCTAGGTATTTGTCTAACCTAAAGAAAAAGTGATATTTTTAACTAGTTTGGTTATACTACTGCTTAAAAAGATCTGACTTTGCTGCTAGCTTCTCCAACCCAAGTCAGTCTGTTGATTTCTACAGCCCTCCCACACATACTTCTAGCTATACCAAACTGTTTTCCCTTCTCAAGGAATGTCAGGAGGACTTATCTTTGCACCTGCAGCATGTACTTCATTTTTCTTTCTCTGCCTTTGGACAAACCCCCCCCCCCCCCACCCCCAGCTTTTGAACTCTTAAGATAATGTTTAATACAACCCTGGTGTAGTCTTTCTAACCTTCTGGTAAGTCTAAATTCCTACCCATTATGTGTTCTTTGATTGATGTTAGGTCTTCTCACGATAACTTAGGAAGGTTAAGAAAACCTGTAAATCTAGGATGAAAACTGAAGCAGTTCTGTGCTCTTTTTTCCTACCTTACAATTTTATTAGCACTAACTACCACTTATTTTCAATCTTAAATACAGTTGGCCAGCCACGGTGTTTAAGGTTTTATAGGTCTTATTTCACTTAAGCCTCAAAATGACTCTATGAAGTAGATATAGCCATTATAGTTTTTTTTTTTAAATAGATCTAATGTGGGGTGGGGCGGGGCCGGGCGAAAAAAAATAGATCTAACGTAGTGACATTTTTTTAGTCTTGAAATTTCTGTAGAAACCATGTAGACTGTGATGATGGGTTGTTTCTTAATTGCTTTGTATAAAATAATTGTCTTCTTGAATTTTATAAGCAGCTAAATTTTATTTAGAGAATGGAACAGCTAGGAAAATTAACAGTAAAGTGTATGTTAAAACGCCTGGTATGTTTGTGTAGTCCCATCTATACAGAAGGCTGAATCAGGTGGATCACTTGTTTATAATATATAATTAAAATCTGGATATTCTTGAGTATTTTCCTTTCCAAAATTGGAATAGTAATGCTTAGTAAATCAAAGAAGTTTTTATTGATAAGCATTTATTTAAAGACAGGCACTCGCGTTTTAGTTTAGACTGGTCCTGAAGTCACTAGCCCAGGCTGGGCCTCAAATACACGGCAATCCTCCTGCTTCAGCATGCTGGAATTACAAATGTGCACCACCATGCCCAGCTATAAAATGAAAGGCAGCCTAGGCAGGGTGATGTATGCCTGCAATCTTAGCACTCTGGCAGGAGCATCGTAAGTTCAAGCCCAGCTTGGGCAATTAGAGACTTAGCAAGACCCTATCTCTAACTATAACAAGAAAGTAGAGTTGGAGACATAGCTCAGCATCAAGGCCCTGAATTCAGTCCCCAGTACTGGGGTGGGGGAGTAGTCCATGTGTGTAGTCATTGTTCATTAAATATTTGTTAATACAGTTTGCTTGCTGTTAACATATCTGAAGAAATTGGTATAACAAGTTTTGATCTTACAAGTATATATTTTTGTCAGTACTGCTTCTTATTCTACTTTTATATTAAAGATAATACATGTTTTAAAAATTTTACAAATACTGAGTAAAATTTTCTGAGACATTTTTTCGTATGCCATCCATTACCCTGGATGTTGGCCTTTAGTTCTTACCATAACAGATTCATATATTATGTAGAAGTAGAAAGAAACTTTGGAGCCTTCACATCCATCTACATTCTTTGCCAGCTGTACTGGAGCGTGAGATCAGACTCAACCAAATTAAGATCAGTGAGAATAAGCACCTGGTAATAATTGGTTCCTACACTCATTATCTTGGCATATTGGCCAGTAGGTGGTTTTATAGCTGGCTCACCCACTGAATTAAAATTAAAATTAAGCTAACCATAGTTTGCCTTATACTGGTTAATTAGTCTCTCTTGCCTCTTGTGGACAAATAGGCTTCCAAAAAGTTGGTGTGATTTCTCTCAATATATATTTTGTCATCTCCAATATGGAAGTGTTTCTGTGGCATACTGTACTTATGATTTTATATTTGTTTCCATCTCCTCCACTGCAGGTTCATGTCAGGGCTGGTCTTTTTCACGGTACTGAGCTCCTATGTAAAACAGTTGTAAGCTCAGAAATAACAGGGAAAAGTGATCACATTTGGAATGAAGTACTAGAATTTGATATCAACATTTGTGACTTGCCAAGAATGGCTCGATTGTGTCTTGCTGTTTACGCAGTTTTGGATAAAGTAAAAACGAAGAAATCAACTAAAACCATAAATCCTTCTAAATATCAGACCATCAGGAAAGCTGGAAAAGTGGTAATGTATATTCTAAAAATTGTTTGTAGAATGAACTAATTTTAAGACTGTTTGAGTTGAATAACACAATATATATTATAATTTTGGTTTCTAGCAACCAATTTCAAGCATATAATAAATCTTCATGTTTATGTCATATTAATTCATGTTCTTTTGGCAAATTTGTTTTAGTGAATTTCAAAAGTATTCTACTACAGTGTAATACTTTTTATCTAGGTGATATGGATAAAAAAGGTAAAAGACATTTTGTAAAAATTGGTCCACAGTTTCTTAAACTAAAATCCTACGTGCGAGAGATGCTTGACAAATGGTGATGGGTCTATTGTACTCTCGTATTTTTAGTCGAATATTTTTAATTTTCTTCTATTTCGAATTTTTTGTGGAAGAGTAGAGACTCAGATTTTTATGTTTTTAAAACCTGCTTAACTGAACGTATCTATACTTGCAACTTTTTTTCCTTAACATGGGATGTAAGCATTTCCTCTGGTTATTATTGTATATTCTCTTAAAAAATAATTTAATGTCTATAAAGTCATAATGGTTAGTTTTTTGGTTGTTCTCCTCCCCGCCAATCTGAATATAGAATTTGCCCCCAAAGTGTTGGAGTATTGGTAAGGTTTTTTTTTTTCTTCTTTACTTTGGATACAGTGTGGCCAAATTAATAAATCTTTTTAAAGTCTACAACATATAATCCTACTAGCTCAGTGTCTTCTTTTTAGAACTGTAAGTAAATTCTCTAATGTAAATTCTTTCAGCCTCCTTCCTCATAATATTTATGTAGGCTGAAAGCTTTTAAATGCCTTGATACTATATCATAAACATTTCCTCAAAACATTAAAAATTTCTCAATTTTCAAAGGTAAAAGTAAGTACTCATTTTTATGGATATGTTTTATTGTGATATATTAATTGGCCTCTAGGACTTATGTTAACTTTCACAGATGTTGAACATTGTTTCATGAGTATCTTGATAAAAATCACCTGGACCTTTAGAAATATGTAGAACTAACACTGAAACAAAGTGCATGAGCTTGGTCAAACTTGATGTTCATTCTTAGTATATTTATGTAATGGTATCTTTTTCAACAGCATTATCCTGTAGCATGGGTAAATACAATGGTTTTTGACTTTAAAGGACAGTTGAAGTCTGGAGACATAATACTGCATAGCTGGTCTTCCTTTCCTGGTAAGATTTTACACCCTAATCCGTAGTGTTAAAGAGTAACTAGCTTTTTGGTTTGTGAATTATTGTTTCTTTATGATTCACCATTCTTGTATTATAAATAATCACCTTTTGTCTTTACTATTATTTTTATATACATTATTTATTCTACTTTATTCTAAAGCAGATTTACACAGAATATTTTAATATATTCATAAAATTGTTTGAATGTATTTTTATTTCCCAAATTTGTTTTTGCTTTGAACATTTCATTTTTAGACCTTTTTTTGAGAAATCCATCTGAGGAGCAATGTCTTAACAACCTTTATTTACTGCTCCTACTTGTACTAACGAATAGAAGGAACACTGACCGAAATGGAATAGCTGTAGTCTGAAGTTTAAGTTAAGTGCACCACCTTCCACATGCCTATATTTCTTGAATACTCATCATCAAATGAGATAGATGGTTTTATTTTCATTTTTACTGATGAGGAAAGTAAAGATCAGGGAAAATGAGTTAGTATTACATTATTGGTTCGCACCTTAGATTTGAACAAAAAACTTAAAGACTGATTATTTGAACACAGACTAATCATTACATATTACATTTCTCAAAGTTGAATTTTAGTGTAAGTACTGTATTTCTCATAGTGATTTCCTTTCTTTTTCTGCCTTCATAGTTATTTTATTTGGTAACATTATGAACCTGTTTGGATTTTTAAATTATGAGTAATAAAAAATGAAAATATTCTTAATATTATGGATTGCCACTTGATACATTATTTTGGGTGATCAGTTGTTTGCTGACACAGACTCACAATCTAGAGTGGGTGAATGAGTGTGCTTGTATTTGTTCACTTGTGTTCTCTTATTTTTACTGTCTGTTGCATAAACCTTCAGTAATTTTCACTACATTATTCCTCAACTATAGTGAATTTGGATTATTTCTCGTGAAAAATAATATTTTCAGAAGAGTAAAAATGACACATTTCAATTCTGTAGTTTCTTAAAATGCTTAATTTAGACTCACACATTTTCTCCAGAATCACCAAACAACTTGACTGATATATTTAGTGAAAATGATCATTTTTAGTGGTAGTGACTTGCCAGTTAAATAACTTAATCTCCTAAGAAAATATGTGTTAAAACTAGATGCAGTTGGTGCATGCCTATAATCCCAGCGCTGTGGTAGCCTGTGGCAGGAGAATCACAAATGTGATTAAAAAAACAAAGGAACTACAAATAACCTATAATCTGTTATCCAGAATCCCTGTGTTATCATTATAAAGCATATATATTTTTTGTGTGTTTACTGACTTTTCATGTATTTACTCTAAGAAATGTAGGTGGAATTTTCTATGTTTTTCACCCTGTTCGTTCACAGAATAGGCTTTTTATGCAGTGTTGTGCTCTTTTTCACCCTATATGTCTGCATGGAGAACTGTTTTAAACTAGTTTTTTAAAATTTACATATCACACCTCTTTCCTCTTCTTATCCTCACACCCCCTCCAACCCTATCCCAACTTTCCTTTCCCACAAAGTCCATCTTCTTATGGTCTTCCTTATCTCTTACTTTTTTTTATAGCTTGGTTCTCTCATAGTAGAGAAATCACATGATATTTAGCTTTCTGGATCTGATTCATTTTTCTGAGCATGATGGTCTTGAGATGCTTCCATTTTCCTATAAATGAGTCAAGTTTGTCATTTTTTTGGCAGAGTAGTACTCCATTGTGTATACATACCATATCTTCTTTATCCAGTCACCTTTAGTCCAGCATATTGTAACCTGAATTTTTTAAAAGCAGAGTTACATCCTTTGGTAACTTAAACTGCCATAATGAATGGCCTTGTCTCAGTGCAGGTATATCTGTAAGGTAAATTCCAAGAAGTGGATTGAGTCAAAGGAAAAAATGTATATTTACAAAGTGCTGTCCATTAGATATGATGCAGAATTGTACTCTCCATTTGTAGTATGCAAAAGTGCCTTTTTTGTTCCTCTTTTTAACATACCTACGTCTTATGTTTGAGGCTGATGTGCAATAAAATGCAAATTTGACTTCAGATAGGTTTCATTTGATAGGACAGGGAAGGATAAGTCTGCTAGCGAATTCAAGAATAGGATTATAACTTACTGGTCAATAGCTCTGAAAGTATAGAAATAATCAGAATTGCTTCATCAAGGTGAAAATGGATGTAGGATCAGAAAATATTAAATTAGATGAGCAAATGATTAAGGAATGAAGAAAACTTTCCTTTGTTCAAAGAGATAATTCTGAGAGGTGGAGATTAGGTTTAGACAGAATGGACTGAGTTTTTTTTGAAAGTATAGAGAGAACAACCTGTCTAAAATCAGGATAAGAAAAGAGAGATTGCTAGAGAAGGGTGACCTTAGATTACACTCCTAAATCTGTTGTCTTATCTTGTTTCTGTGTGAAATTAGTGATATTATTCAAACTCCAGAAATTTCTTTCTTCTTTCTTTTCCTTTCTTGCTTCAATTTTCTGAGTGCTGGGATTACTGATGAGTGCCACCACACCCGGCTGGAGGATTGAATCCATCTGCAAGTGCTATAATCTCTGAGCTACACTCCACCCCCAAACTCCAAATTTTGTTTTATGTTCTTTCCTCTCTCCTCCGCTCCCTTCCCGGACCCTTCCTTCCTTCTTCCTCTCTTTGCTGGTACTGAAGATTATACCTAGGCCTCAGGGCCTTAACAATGAGTTATATCCCCTGCCTATTTTAATTTTGATTTGAAACAAGGTCTTGCTTTGTTGCCCAGCTAGGGTTGGACTTGGGATCCTTCTCATTTAGTAGATTACAGGCCTGGCTCTTATTTATTTATTTTGGACTGGTCTCAGACTTGTAATCCTACTATCCCAGCTCACAACCACCACCCCCTCCCCACCAGAATTACATTTATGTGTCATTATGCTCAGCTACCTCCAAGGTTTTCTGATTACATTGCAATTCTAAGAAGCTATATAGAAATCTGTGAATGGCCCCTATTTAGGGTGGTGGAGACTAGAGGAAGGAATGCCTCAAACAGTTGGTCATATAAAAGGAATGCACCACTTGAAAGGAGTATTGTAGGGCCTGCCAGAGAAGGTATTTGTGTGAGGAGCTTTACAATAATAAAAGAGCATTAACAACATTAGATTTGATAAGAATATCACAGCTGATTCTCAGAATATCGGTTTGGGGACTGCAGTGAGCATGGAAAGAAGATTTCATGTTGTAAATTAAACAGCTATATACAAAAATAGTTTTAGTGGGTTACCTAAGTTTTGACTGAGGAAGAGCAGTTGTAATTAAGCTTTTTTTCAGGACTGAGGAGACTTACCAAATTTGAAGAGCCAAAATTGCCGTTAGCTTTTATTAATTTTCTTATTGTAAAGATGTATACAAACTCACACTGAAATTTTATTCCAAGTACTATTTGGAAAACTAGAGGCCCACTAATACACTTATCTGCCAAACTTTCTTAGGTGACATATTTTAGTCATTTTTATGGAAAGTCATTACTCTTTTTTTTTTTTTAGTTTTTAAAACATTTTCTTAAGAATCTAAATTATTTGCATGTTTTAGATGAACTTGAAGAAATGCTGAATCCAATGGGAACTGTTCAAACAAATCCATATACTGAAAATGCAACAGCTTTGTATATTAAATTTCCAGAGAATAAAAAACAACCTTATTATTACCCTCCCTTTGATAAGGTAAGCTATTTCCTTGAAAGATAACCATGCATAAAATAGTTATGATTATTTACTATGTCTGTATAGTTTAAACTCATTGTCTCTTTCACTTTATAAACTTTATAAAAGGAGCCTTTGAGCCCTACTAATTCTGACTTTAGCATTTAGCTGAGTAAGACATGTCATCCTGGAAGCTCAAGTTCCTCATTTAAAAGGAAAGAAAGCGAATTATAATTGTTCTGAAGACTTCAGTGTAAAATGATTATAAATATATTGATATGTATTCAACATATAAAATCATAAGCAATGTAAGCCTAGTATGTTGGTTCATAGATTAAAGAGATAATCACTACTGTATTACAATTAAAGTGCGAGGCCCTGAGTTTGATTTCCCAGCACCATGTAAACTGGGCACGATGGCACCATAATCCCAGCACTGAGAGACTGAGGCACAAGATTGCTGAGTTTGAAGTCAGCCTGGACTACATAGTGAGTTCAGGACCAACCTGGACTTTGGAGCAAGACCTTACCTCAAAAAAAAAAAAAAAAAAAAAAAAAAAATTTAACTAGAGTTACTATTTAGAGAAGACATTATTTATGTCAAATAGTACTGTTGGTAGGACTTCTAAAGGTAGTATTTTTTAAAGGAATACTTAAATATTTTGTGTAGAATCTGTACAAAGACTCCCACTATTAAATATATTTCTTTAGTATATAAATTGTATGTCTTTGGAATAAGGAGATTGGTTGGAACTGAAAATCAATTTATGATAATTCAAATGTTAAGAGAACTAAACTGTCGTAGTTTTGTATTCAGATTCAACATCTTATTAAATATGATTAGTTCTGATATTTATGCAGGAATCTTTGAACAAATTCTCAAAATATGAACAAGGAGCTTTTAATCTAATTGAGGATTTAAAGATTAAGAATTGGATGTGGTGTTGGGTGTTCAGTAGGTTGAGGCAGGAGGACTCCTGAATTTAAGGCTAGCCTGGACTCTAGTTAGTTCAAGGACAGCCTCGACTATATAGGTAGACTCTGTTTCAAAGAAGAAAATAAACCAAAAACAAATGTAAAGCAAAACAAGACTGAAGATTGATATTATACTAAGTATTTAAATTAATCTACCTATAAACTCCATTGCATTTGAATGTTTTAACATTTTGCTCAGAGAAGGTTTGGTTTAGTTTGGTTTGGTTTTCAGTGCTAGTAATCAAGCCCACGACCTTGCCTAAGCCAACAACTTTACCATTAAGCTACATTTCTAACCCTAGAGATTTTTAAAAAAAATATTAATGCAAATTTATGTAATTTAGTGTTTCTTCATTTTCCGTTTGAATGTTTATGTTTAAACTGAGAATAGAATCTTTACCACATGCTATATCCTCAACTTTTTAGTTTTGATTCTTAAGACAGGGTCTTGCCAAGTTGCTAAACTGTCCAGGCTGGATTCAAACTTGTGATCCTCCTGTCTTAGCAACTTACTTAAAAATGATTTTTAACCCATAATTTACAACCGAATTAAATTTTGTGCTTCTTGCAGTAGAAATCCCAAATATAGGAAGAACCATTCTCTCTACTAAGTTCTGAGACCAGAGCCTTCATTTGAGTTACAGTTCCCCCCCTCACCCCCCCGCCTCCGTTTTTGTTTTGGACACAGTTTCACGCTAGTCTAAACTGCTTCTTAACTTACTGTGTAGCCCAAGCCCAGCTCACTTAGTATTTTGATTTAAAGATAGGGTCTCACCAAGTTTGAGTTGCCTATGCTTCTCTCTCTTTCTCTCTCCCTGTCACCCTCTCACCATGCGCACACATGCACACATGCACACATACACATGGGGTTGAGACCAGGTCCTTAGCTCTTAGCCCTTTTGTTATTGTTTTGATTTTGAGAGAGTCTCGCCAAGTTGGTTAAGTTACTAACTAAGGCTGGCTCAAACTTTCAATCTTCTACCTCAGCCTCCCAGAGTTCTGGGATTACAGGCCTGCACCACTGGACCTGGCAGAACTATGTACTCTAATATACACTTGAGTAGAAAAAAACTACATTTTTATTCATCTCTTACATTTTTGTGGGATTTTAATTATCTTTAAATGGGAATTTATCTGTAAGCTATAGGTATCTGTATTTCACATGACTTAATTACGTTCAATTATGATATGTGTTCATTGATTATTATAGTTTACTTGGAATCAAGTGAAGTGTTTTTGTAACATTTTAACAAATACAGAATACTATGCAAATATAAGTAGTGTTAGTCAAGTATTTCAAGAGAAGTTGTTTGTATAAAATAGTATTGTTTTGCTATTGCTGCAGTCATCTGTACTGGTTACCAGACTTTCCTTTTGTCTAATTATTTAGTCTTTTTCTTTTTGAAAGTCTTGAAGAAAATGGATTGGGAATAGATTTTAGTCTTTAAATATGTAGTTTTCCTTTAGTTGTATATTATGTATTCTTGTTATACATATTACAGATGTAATAAAAGCAAAACTTTATATAGGTCCTATTCTTTCTGTACTTTTTCATAGCAGACTTTTAAAAATTTACATATCACATCTCTTTCCCCTTCCCATTTTCTCACAACCCTTAACTCCATGTCCCCTTTCCCTCTCTGAAAAGTCTGTCTTCTTACTTTCTTTCAACTCTTTTATGCATTTTTAATGGTCTAGTTTTCTCATTAGAGAAACCATAAACTATTGAACTTTCTGTGCCTGATTCATTCTTTCTATTTAATGCTTATTGCTGTAATCAGTCGCATATATTTCGCTGGTTCTTGTTTTGTTTTGTTCTACTGGGTACTGGAGATGTAAACACCTAAGGCCTGGTACATTGGTAAACTTGTACTTTAACACTGAGCTACATATCTGGCCTTTTTAATTTTTTATCTTGAGATATGGTTTTGCTAAGTTGACCAGGCCAACCTCTAACTGGCAGTCATCCTGCCTCTCCTGAGTAGCTGGGATTGCAGGTGTGTAGTGCAATGCTTGTCTGTACTTACCTAAATTTCAAAAAAAAAAAGTTTGATATATAAATGGAAACGTCTTCTCCAGGAGTTTCAACCTCTTACAGTAATATATATATATATATATATATATATATATATATATATATATATATATGTTATTGTTTTTCTGTTGTCAAGAGTTCGAAGCACTTGGAAAGCCCCATTTTGTTTTAAAATTTTTTATTTCCATTAAAAAACATAAAAATGCGAGACCATGTGTAGTTTCTTATAGTCTAAGCAAAGCGACTTACAGGTATTGTTCTATAGTATGAGTGCCAAAGTTTAACTTCTTTTTTTTAACAGATTATTGAAAAGGCAGCTGAGATCGCAAGCAGTGATAGTGCTAATGTATCAGTAAGTACCAGAAGTTTTCAATGTCCTTTTTAGAATTACGGTCTTACATGCATTACCAGCTACTTTCATCTTGTTTTTGGTAATGAACTCATGGAAGACCATAGCTCTTAATGCAAGAATAGTCTGTGTATATTATTTAGTTAAATGAATATTTCTTTCATGTAACAAACCTGGTTTTAAGGACAAACTTCCCAGTGCAGGGGATCTGTATGTACTCTACTTCGGAACCTTGCCTGTTTAACATCATTGCATGTTTAATATCATTTCTTCAGCCTCCTACTTTGGTACTATTATAGTCATTAGGAACATGAAGGCAAGCCCGTATCCCCTCTTTGAAGATATCATTAGTGTGTATCATTTTTGCTTACATCTCCTTAGCCGATCTTAGACACACACAACTATACCAAAATATAAGGGAGACTGGGGGATGCAATCTTATATCCACCAAGTGCTCAGTGATAAGTATGAGATCATAGTACTGTGGGAAAATGCAAAGGACAAGAGGCTTTTGGGGGACATTTTAGAGCTAAACATAACTTTGCTTACTGTCTGTCTGTATCTATCTATCTATCTATCTGTTCATCTATGTAGGCATGCACTTAGTACAATTAGTAAATAATGAAACCAAAATGAAACTTTTATAACCTCTACGTTCTTTACTTCCCACAGCTGTATAAAATTAACTTTATACCTACCAATATGTATAAATATAAATTTCCCCTTCTTTTTTTTAGAAATGAGATCATTAAGTATATAATTCCCTCTTTTTAATGTAATAAACTTTGTGGATCTTGTCATGTTAGCATGAGTGGATCTGTGTCTCTTAATGCTTTCTTGACATTTCGTAGCATCAACTATTAGTGACTATCATTTATGAAAGTTACATATCCCTACTGCTGGATGTTTTGCTTGTTTTCAGTTTTTGTTCATTAAAACTATACTGCAGAAGTTATTTTGAATTTGTATATGTACTTTATAGGAAGAGTTTCCTGGGAGTGAAACTGTAAGATCAAAATGTGTATGCATTTTTAATATTAATTCTGCCAGATCTTAACACCCTAAAATGGCAGTGTCAAGACTTTTTGGTGCCAGAGATCAGTTTCATGGAATACAGTTTTTACACAAGCCCAGAGGGAGGGGTATTCGGAATGATTTAAGTGCATTCCATCTCTTCATGTGCTGTTCACAGTAGGGTTTAGGGTTTGTGCTTTTTTTTTTTTTTTTTTTTTTTTTTTTTTTTTTTTTTTTTTTTTTTTTTTTTTTTTTTTTTTTTTTTTTTTTTTTTTTTTTTTTTTGGAGACAGGGTCTCATTCTGTAGCCAAGGCTGGTCCTGAACTCACTAGTGTGAGCCTAGGTTGGCCTTGGATTCAGGACAATCCACCTGCCTCCGCTTCCCGAGTACTGGGATTACAGGCATGCCCAACCATGCCCAGCTTTATGTGGTGCTGGAGAATCGAACCCAGGGCCTTGTGCTTGCAAGGCAAGCACTTTAACTGCTGTGCTATTTCCTCCAGCCCAGGTTCATGCTCTTACGAGCTGATCCGACAGAAGGCAGAGCTCTGGCTATAATGTGAATGCTGGGAATGGCTATAAATAGAGATGAAGGTTTGCTCGATACTGCTCACCCTCTGCTTGGTAGCCTATTTCTAATAGGCCGTGGAAGGGAACCAGTTCAGGGCTTGGAAGCCCTCCCCTAAACTAAGACGCAAAAGTCTTTCAAAACTCAAGAGTTCCTATCTTTTTTGCAGTTCTGCCAAACCTTCTAATTGTGTTATTCAATGTACCAAATAATAATATTTCATTATTTTAATTTGCATTCTCCTATTCATAGTCAGATCAAGGTTTCTTTTCCCTTTCATCTGGCTTTTTTTTTTTTTTTTTACTAGAAATTGAGCCCAGGGCCCTTTTTAAAGTTTTTATTCTGAGACAAGGAAGGTCTCACAAAACAAAACAAAACAAGCCTCACTAAATTATTGAATTTTCTAGCCTGGACTTGAGCTAGTGATCCTTCAGCCTCAGTTAGGCTTAGGCATGTGTAACTATGCCTAACATCTTTTCTTTCTTTTTAAAAATATCATTAGTTTTTATTTTTGCTTTTGAGACAGGGTCTTATTAAATTTTTCAGGCTGGCTTAAACTCACAACCCTTCTACCTCAAACTCCCTGAAACTGGGATAATAGACCTGTGCCACTAGGCCCTGGCTAAATTGCAAGGTTTTTTTTGTTTTCTTCTCTTTTGTTGTTGTTGTTTCTTGGTGGTACTGGGGATCTGACCCAAATTTCACACTGAGCTACATCTCAGCCCATTCTTAGGTTTGACTTTGAGACAAGCTGCAAGACCGAGCTTGAATTTGGTGTCCTTCCTTAGCCTACCAGTGCTGGGATTAATTACAGTTTTGCCTAGTAATCTTTTATTTGATTGTTTCTTTTTTTAATATCATGTTAGTTCTTCTTGACGAAAAGCTTTTTTTGAAACAGGGTCTTCTGCAACCTAGGTGGTCTGAACTCACCTTGGAGTCCAGACTAGCCTTGAACTCACAGCAATCCTCCTGTCAGCCTCCTGAGTGCTAGGATTACAGGTGTGCGCCACCATGTCTGGCTTATGTGGTATTGGGGAATTGAACTCTGTTACTTAGTACTTGCTAGGCAAACACTTTAATTGCTGAGCCATTCCTCCAGCCCCTGTTTGTTTGTTTGTTTTTAATGTGCTTTTTTTTTTCTTTTGGTAACTTTATTTTTTGTGCTTGTTTTCCCTCAACTGTGGTATTCTTACATTTGAGCCTCTATTACTTGCCTTTTCACTGTAACATTCCTTCAGTAACTGTAGGAATTGAGAGTTATTCTGTACATTCTCCGGTCAGATGACTCCTAGGCTAAGTACCCATGTTCCTCATCTCATTCTGGGGTTGATAGTGTTGCTGTCCCAGCTCAAACAGGAGGGACATGTTTAACCAAAGGAACACTGTACCTGCATATATCCTAGTGATCCCTTTGTGAGTTTCTTGGCTACCTCACACTCCTTGAATGCTTTGATTTTGAGCTGGAACTCCCTCTGTCACTACTAGATGGTGTTCATTCTGATTCTTAGTCTCATTAAAATTCTTATATTAGTCACTGTTTATGATTTCCAAAGGTTGTGTGTGCACGTGCATGTATGTGCACACATGCATATGTGTATGTTACTGTGGATTGAATGCAGCACCTTTGCACTAAAGTACATCCCAGCCCTTATTAATTTAGATATCTATTAAATATTTTTAATTCGCATATCTCATCTTGTCCAACCCCTCCCCATCTCCTTTTCCTTTTCCTAAGGTCTTCTTCATCTGTCTTACTTTTAATGATTTGATTTTCTTATGTTAGAGAACCCATACATTATGAAACTTTGTGTCAGATCCATTTCACTAAGCATAATAGTTTCAAGGTGTGTCTTTTTCTACAAATGACTCAGATTTGCCTTTATGGCAGAGTAGTACTTTATTGTATAAATATAACACAGTTTTTCTATCCATTCATCTGTTGTTGGACATATTGGCTTCTTCCAAGATTTGGCTATTACAAATTGTGCTACTATAGACATGATTATCCATGTATCACTCTTGTGTGATGATTTAACTCTTTTGGGGTGGGAGGTACCCAGAAGAGATATAGCTGAGTCAAATGGGGTATCAAGTTTCAGTTTTTTGAGGAATTGTCATACTGCTTTTGATAGGGATTGTATCAGTTTATGATCCCACCAGCAATGAAGGAGGGTTCTTTTCACCACAACTTTCTCAGAATTTGTTGTTTCTTGACTTAATACCAGTCATTCTTACTGGAGTTAAATGGAACCTTAGTGTTTTGACTTGCATTTCTCTGGTGGCTGAAGATGCTGAACATTTTTCCATGTATTTACTGGCCATTCATACTTCTGAGAACAGTCTATATTCATATCATTTAACCATTTTTTGATTGGGATTTTTATTTATTAGGGTCTAATTTTTTCAGCTCTGTGTGTATTCTTGGTAATAGTCCTCTGTCTGAGGAATAGCCAACAAAAATGTTTTCCCATACTGTCAGTTCCCTCTTTACTCTGTTGATTGTTTACTTTGCTGTGCAGAATCTTTTTAATTTCATGTAATTCCATATGTTGATTCTTGGTGTTACCTCACGTGCTTTGGGTGTTTTATTGACTAAGTCCTTGCACGCTTATATCTTCAAATTTTGCCTATATTTTCTTCTAACAGATTCAGTGTTTCCACTTTAATATCTAGGTCTTTGATCTATTTTGATTAGATTTTGGTATGTGGTGGAAGATGTGGATCTAGTTTCATTCCTCTGCATATAACTAGCTAGTTTTTTCAGCACCGTTTTTGAAGAGGCTGTCTGTACTCGAGTATGTTTTTGGCCCTGTTGTCAAAGATAAGATGGCCAAAGGTACTCGAGTGTATCTCTGTGTCCTCAGTTCTGTTCCATTTATCCACCTGTCTGTTTTTATGCTGATATTTTTTTAATCACTGTTGCTTTGTAATATAATTTAATATCTGGTATTTTGATGCCTTCTGCTTTTGTTCTGTTGCTTAGAATTGTTTTGGCTATTCTGGGCTTCTTCTGGTTCCATATAAATTTTCAGGTAATTTTTTCTAGTTCCGTGAGAAATGCTAATGGTATCTTGATTGGGGGTAGCATTGAATCTGTGAACTCTGTAGTGTGGATGTTTTGGCAATATTGGTTCTGCCTATTCAGGAAGAGGGATGTCTTTCGATTTTCTAAAATTTTCTTCTATTTCTTTTTTTCAGAGTACTATAGTTTTCAGTATAGAGTCCTTCACTTGCTTAATTAAGTTGACTCCTAGGTATTTTTCTTTGAAGTGACTATAAATGAAGTTGTTTTTCTGATCCCTTTCTCTATGTTCTCGTTGTTTCTATAGAGGAATGCTTCTTATTTTTGGTGTGTTGATTTTATATTCTGCAACTTGACTGAATTTATCAGTTCTAAGAATATGCCAGTGGCGTTTTTGTGGTCCTCTGTGTAAAGGAACATGTCATCTTCAAATAAAGATAGTTTGACTTCTTTCTTTTAGATGTTTATATATTTCCTTTATTCCATTCGCTTGCCTCATTGCTTTGACAGGTTTCAAGCAACTATTTGAATAGAAGTGGTGAGAATGGACTGCCTTTTCTTGAAATGCTTTCAATTTTTACCCATTTAGGATGATGTTGGCTGTAGGATTGTCATACATTGCTTTTATCTCTACCTATTTTCATCATAGTTTTGATCAAGAAAGGATGTTACATTTTGTCAGAGGGTATTTCTGCATTTATTGAGATAATCCTGTAATGTCTGTCTTTGCTTTTTTGTAATGTAGTGTATTACATTAATATTTACGTATGTTGAACAAGCCTTGCATCCTGAGGTGAAGCCACCTCGGTCTGTTGTGTATTATCTTTTTAACAGTTGGTTGCATTCTGTTTGCAAGTATCTTACTGAGGATATTTTGCATCTATATTCATTAAAGAAATTGGCTTATAGCTTTCTTTTTTTTTTTTTGGATCTTTTTCTGGTTTGGGGGTCCAGATGATTCTAGCTTCCAAAAAGGATTTTTTTCCAGTGTGCCTTCTTTTTCAGTTTCACACAAGAATTTGAGATGCACTGGCAGTAACGCTGAAGTTCTTTTTTTACTGCCTCGATGTCAGTCCTGGTTACCACTCTGTTCACGGTTTTGTTATCTTCTGGTTCCATTTTGATATGTAATATGTGTCTAGGAATTTACCCATTTTTTTCTGGGTTCTTGAATTTATTGGAATACAAGTTTTCAAAATAATTTTTTATAATTTCTGTATTTCAGCAGTGTCTGTTGTGATTTCGCCTTTCTTATTTCTGGTTGTTTTGATGTGAAGATTGTCTTTCCTTTCTTTTGGCTAGAGGTTTATCAATCTTATTTACCCTTTTGAAGAACCAACTCTTTGATTCATTGATCTTTTGTGTTTTTTGTTTTGTTTTAGTTCCTGTCATTGATTTCTGCTCTGTTTCTTACAGCTTCCTCCTACTCCTTTTGGATTTGGCTTGTTCTTCTTTCTCTAGGACTTTAAGCTGTATCATTCAATAATTCTAGGTTGTTCTTTTTTCATATGTATATTCATAGCTCTGAATTTCCCTCCTATTCCTGCTTTCATTGTGTCCCATAAATTATAGTATGATGTACTTCCATTGTCATTTGACTTTAGGAAGTTTTTGATTTTTTTCTTGGTTTATTTCATCATCAGTTACTTGTTCAATAATGTTATTTAATCTCCATGTATTTGTATTGTTTCTGAGCTTCTTTTGCTGTTGATTTCTAGTTTCATTCCACTGTGATCCGAGAGTATGCAGGGAATGAATTCAGTTCTGTCTAAGCGTGTCTTATATCCAAGGATATGGTATATTTTCTCATGTGCTGCTGAAAGAAAGTCTATTCTGTTGGTACTGTTGATATTGAATAGAACACTTTGTAGATACCTCTTAGTCCATTTGTTCCATGGTGTGATTTAGCTCTGATGTTGTTTTCTTTGCTTTTTTTTTTTTTTTTTTTTTTTTTTTTTTTTTTTTTTTTTTTTTTTTTTTTTTTTTTTTTTTTTTTTTTTTTTTTTTTTTTTTTTTTTTTTTTTTTTTTTTTTTTTTTTTTTTTTTTTTTTTTTTTTTTTTTTTTTTTTTT
>PVKB01007562.1:0-32515 GCA_004027205.1 Ctenodactylus gundi | reverse complement strand
TTGGAGTTTGCGTTAAGGTTTCGTTAGGCTTGGATTTGGGGTTGATGTTGGTGTTGGGGTTCTGTGTAGGGGTAGAGTTGGGTTTACAGTTGGGGTTACAGTTGTGTTTGGGTTTGGGGTTGGGGTTTGGGTTAGGGTTAGAGTTAGGTTTAGAGTTATGGTTGGGGTTGGGGTTTGTGTTAGGGTTAGGTTTAGGGTTAGGTTTAGGTTTAGGTTTAGGGTTAGGGTTAGGTTTAGGGTTGGAGCTGGTGTTCAGGTTGAAGTTGGGGTTTGTGTTGGGGTTAGGTTTAGGATTAGGTTTAGGTTTAGGTTTAAAGTTAGGGTTAGGGTTAGGTTTGGAAGTGGGTTTGGGGTTGGGTCTGGGGTTGTTGTTGTGGTTGGCATTTGTATTAGGATTAAGATTATGGTTAGGATTAGTGTTGCCATTTGGTTTGGGTTTAGGGTTAGGGTTATGGTTGGTGTTGGGGTTGAGGTAGCATTGGGTGAGTGTTAGGGTTAGTGTTGGGGTAGTGTTCGGTTTGTGGTTGGGGTTAGGGTTGAGATTAGTGTTGGGGTTGAGTTTACTGTTTGGGTTAGGGTTACGGTTAGGGTCAGGGTAGGGTTAGGTTTAGGTTTAGGATTAGAGTTAGTGTTGGGGTTGGGGTTAGGGTTAGGTTTCGGGTTAGGGTTAGAGTTAGGGTTGCCGTTAGGGTTAGGGTTAGGATTAGGTTTGGAGTTAGGTTTGGATTTGGGTTTGGGTTTGGGGTTGGGGTTGGGTTTGGTTTTGTGTTATGTTTTGGGTGTGGGTTAGAGATAGCGCTAGTTTTTCGTTAGGGTTAGGGTTTTGTTTGGGGTTGAGGTTGGGGTTGGGGTTAGGGTTAGGGTTCGGATTAGGGTTTGGGTTAGGCTTAGGGTTAGGGCTGGGGTTACGGTTAAGGTTGGTGATGGGGTTAGGATTAGGTTTACGGTTGGAGTTGGAGTTGGGTTTAGGGTTAGGTTTAACATTAAGGTTAGGTGTAAGGTTAGGGTTAAGGCTAGAATTAGGGTTAGGGTTAGGTTTGAGAATAAGGTTAGGGTTGGCATTAGGGTTAGTGTTAGCGTTAGAGTTGCATTAGGGTTAGGGTAAGTGTTAAGGTAGGGTTAAGGTTATGGTTAGGGTTAGGGCTGGTGTTGGGGTTTGGGGTTAGGGTTGAGTGTATGGTTAGGGTTAGAGTTAGTGTTCGGTTCAGTTTAGGGTTGGGTTAGAGTTAGGGTTGGGGTTGTGGTTGTAGTTGTGGTTAGGGTTAGGGTAAGGGATAGGGTCAGGGTTAGGTTTAGGTTTAGGTTTAGGGTTAGGGTTGAATTAGTGTTAGGGTTAGGGTTAGTGTTAGGGTAGGGTTAAAGTAAGGTTTAGGGTTATAGTTAGGGTTGGGGTTTGGGATAAGGAAAAGGTTGGGTTTGTAGTTGGAGTTGGTGTTTGTGTTGGGGTTGAGGTAGAGTTGAGGTTAGGGTCACGGTCAGGGTTAGGGTTAGGTTCACGGTCAGGGTTAGGGTTAGGGTTAAGGTTAGGGTTGGGTTACGGTTAGGGTTGGGTTTGGGGTTAGGTTTAGGGTTTGAGTTAGCGTTAGGGTTAAGTTTAGCATTAAGGTGTTTGGGGTTGAAGTTGGGGTTAGGGTTAGGGTTAGTGTTAAGTTTAGGTTTAGGGTTAGGGTTAGGGTTGGTTTAGGGTTAGTGTTAGAGTTAGGTGTAGGTTCAGGTTTAAGATTACGGTTAGGTTTGGGTTTAGGTTTAAGGTTAGTATTAGGGGTAGCGTTGGGGTAGGGATTTTTGTTGGGGTTAAAGTTGAGGTTGGGGTTGGTGTTTGGGTTAGGGATAAGTGTGGGTTAATGTCAGGGTAGGGTTAGGGTAAAATTTAGGGTTAGGGTTAGGTTTAGGTTTATGGTTGGGTTTGGAGTTTGGGTTGGGTTTGTGTTTTGGGTTGGGGTTAGCGTTATGTTTTGGTTAGGGTTAGAACTGGTTTATGGTTATGGTTAGGGTTAAGGTTAGGATTAGGATTAGGGTTAGGGTTATTGTTGAGTTTGTGGTTGGGGTTCAGTTTGTGTTTGGGGTTGGAGTTTGGCTTGGGTTAGGTCAGGGTTAGGTTTGGGTTATTTTTACTGGTACAGTTAAGGTTAGGATTAGGTTTAGGGTTAGGGTTCGGGTTAGTGTTAGAGTTATGGTTAGGGTTTGAGTAGGGGTTATGTTTTAGGGTTAGGGTTAGGGTAAGGTACATGGTTAGGGTGAGGTTTAGGTTTAGGGTTAGGGTCAGGGTTGTGGTTGGGTTTAGCATTGGGGTTAGGGTTAGCATTAGGTTTTGGGTTAGGCCTAAGGTTTGGTTAGGGTTAGGGTTAGGGTTAGGTTTAAGGTTAGTGTTAGGGTTAGGGTTGGGATTGGGATTTTTGTTGGGATTAAGGTTGGTGTTGGGGTTTGGGTTAGCGTTAGGTATAGGATTGTGTTAGGGTTATGGTAGTGTTATGGTTTGGGTTGTAGTTGGGGTTGGGTTTGGGTTTGGGGTTGGTGTTAGCATTATGTTTTGGTTAAGGTTAAGGTTGGGTTACGGTTACAGTTAGGGTTAAGGTTAGGATTAGGGTTACGGTTAGGTTTATGTTGAGTTTCAGGTTGAGGTTCATATGGGGTTTGGGGTTGGGGTTGGGGTTGGGGTTGGGTGGGGTTAGGGTTAGGTTTGTGTTATTTTTTATCATAAGGGTTAGGGTTAGGATTAGGATTAGGGTTAGGGGGTTTGGGTTAGGGTTAGGGCTAGGGTTAAGGTCATGGTTGGTTTTGGATTTTGTGTCAGGGTTAGGTTTGGCAATGGGTTTGGGTTTGGGGTTAGGTTTACAGTTAGGTTTAGGGTTAGGGTTGGTTTTAGTGTTAGTGTTAGGGTTAGGTTAGGGTTGGATTAGGTGTTGGGGTTAAGGTTGGGGTTGGGTTTCAGGTTAGAGTTAGGGTTAGTGTGGAAGTCAGGGTTGGGGTTAGCTTTGAGTTTGGGTTTGCTGTTGGGGTTTGGATTAGGGTTAGAGTTCGGTTTAGGATTATGGTTGGAGTTGGTTTGTTTTGTTAGGGTTAGGTTTAGGGCTAGGTTTAGATGTAGTGTTAGTTTTCGGGTTAGGCTGAGGGTTAGCATTAGGGTTAGGATTGGGTTTAGGGTTAGGGTTATGGTTAGGTTAGGGTTGAATTTGGGGTTGGGGTTGGGGTTTGAGTTAGGGTTAGGTTATGGTTGGGGTTGGGGTTAGAGTAGGGGTTGGGGTTGGGGTTGGGTTTAAGGTTAGGGTTAGGGTTAGAACTGCTCAGAAACAGTTTTGAAGCAGTTTGAACCTGATTGAACAAGTTTAAACCAGGCAGAATCGGCCAGAACCTTTTTGAGTCGATTTAAACAGGTTTGAACTGGCCAGATCTACTCAGAAACAGTTTTGAAGTGTTGTGAGCCCGACTGAACCGGTATAAACCTGTCAGAGCCAGTCAGAACTGTATTGAGCCAGTTTAAACCGGTTTGATCAGATCAGAACCGATCAGAACAGGTCTGAGCCAATTTAAACAGGTTTGAACTGGTTAGACCTGGTCAGAACCGGTTTGAGCTGGTTTAAAATAATTTGAACTGGTCAGAACTGCTAGGAAACAGTTTCAAAGCAGTTTGAACAGAATTGAAGTGGTTTAAACCTGTCTGCACTGGTCAGAACCGTTTTGAGCTGGTTTAAGCTGGTTTGAACCGGTCAGAACCAGTCAGAAACAGTTTCAGCTGGTTAAAACCGGTTTGAACTGGTCAGAACCAGTCAGAATCGGTGTAAGCCAGATCACACCAGTTTGAACCGGTCAGAACTGCTCAGAAACAGTTTTGAAGTGTTTTAGAACCAGTCTGAACTGGTTTACACCTGTTAGAACTGGTCAGAACCTGTTTGAGCTGGTTTAAACCTGTTTGAACAGGTCAGAACCAATCAGAACCTCTTTGAGCCAGTTTATACTGGTTTGAACTGGTCAGACTGGTATTAACAGGTTTAAACCGGTTTGAACTGGTCAGAACTGCACAGAAACAGTTTTGAAGTGGTTTGAATAGGTTTGAACTGGTTTAAACCTGTCAGAACTGGGCAGAACTGGTATGAGCCAGTTTAAACCAGTATGATCTGGTCAGAACTGCTCAGAAACAGTTTTGAAGTGGTTTGAAGCAGTTTGAACTGGTTTAAACCTGTCAGAATTGGTCAGAACCAGTTTGAGCTGGTTTAAACTAGTTTGAACAGGTTAGATCCGGTCAGAACCTGTTTTAGACAGTTTACAAATGTTTGAACTGGTCAGAACTGCTAAGAAACAGTTTTGAAGCGTTTGTGCAGATTTGAACCAGTTTCAACCTGTCAGAACCGGGAAGAAACAGTTAGAGCCAGTTGAAACTGGTTTGAACTGGTAAGAACCAGTCAGAATCAGTTTGAACCAGTTTAAAAATATTTGAACTGGTCAGAACTGCTCAGAAACAGTTTTGAAGCAGTTTTAACTGGATTGAACTGGTTTAAACCTGTCAGAACCGGTCAGAACCAATTTGAGTGTGTCTGAACTGGTTTAAATTGGTCAGAACCGGTCAGAACCAGTTTCAGAAAGTTTGAAAAGGTTTACCTCGTCAGAACTGGTCAGAATTATTTTGAGCCGCTATGAACTGGTTTACACTGGTCAGAAATGGTCAGAAGTGGTTTCAGCCAGTTTGAACTGGTTTAAACTGGTCAGAACCGGTGAGAATCGGTTTCAGCTAGTTTGAACCAGTTTAAACCGATCTGAACCAGTCAAAACCAATTTGAGCTGGTTTGAACCAGTTTAAACTGATCTGAACTGGTCAGAATCGGATTCAGCCCATTTTAACAGGTTTGAACCAGTCACAACTGCTCAGAACCTGTCAGAGCCACTTTCAGCGAGTTTGAACAGGTTTGAACAGGTCAGAACCAGTCAGAACCGGTTTGAACTCATTTAATCTGGTCAGAACCGAGCAGAACCAGTCAGTATTGGCCTCACCCGGTTTGAACAGGTTTGAAATGCTCAGAACCAGTCAAAACCGGTTTGAGCGGGTCTGAAGCAGTTTAAAGTGGTCAGAACTGGTCAGAACCTGTTTCAGCCAGTTTGAACAGGTTTTGAACTGCTCAGAACCCTTCAGAATCTGTTTGAGCCAGATTAACCCAGTTTAAACTGGTTTTTGAACCGTTCAGAACTGGATTCATCCAGTTTTAACAGGTTTGAACCAGTCACAACTGCTCAGAAACAGTCAGAGCCAATTTAAGCCAGTATGATCAGGTTTGAGTGGGTCAGAACCAGTCAGAACAAGTTTGAGCCAGTTTGAACCAGTTTAAACTAGTCAGGACTGGTCAGAACTGGTTTCAGCCAGTTTGAACAGGTTTGAACATGTCAGAACCAGTCAGAACCAGTTTGAGCACGTTTGAACTCGTTTAAACTGGTCAGAACTGAGCTGAACAAGTCAGAACCAGTTTCAGCTGGTTTGATCAGGTTTGAAATGCTCAGAACCACTCAGAACTAGTTTGAGTGGGTCTGAAATGGTTTAAACTGGTCAGAACTGATCAGAACCTGTTTCAGCCAGTTTGAATAGGTTTTGAACTGCTCAGAACCCATCAGAACCTGTTTGAGCCAGTTTAAACTGATCAGAACCAGTTAGAAGCAGTTTCAGCCAGTTTGAACAAGTTTGAACTGGTATGAACTGGTCAGAACCAGTTTGAGCTGGTTTGAACTGGTTTACACTGGTCAGAACCGATTTCAGCCATTTTGAACATGTTTAAACTAGTCTAAACCAGTCAGAACCGGTTTCAGCCAGTTTGAACAGGTTTAAACCGGTCTGAACTGGTCAGAAACTGTTTGAGCCAGTTTGAACTGGTTTAAACTGGTAAGAACAGGTCAGAATCGGTTTCAGCCAGTTTGAACAGGTTTGAACTGGTCACAACTGCTCAGAAACAGTCAGAGCTGATTTTAGCCAGTTTGATCAGGTTTGAATGGGTCAGAACCAAGTCAGAACCAGTTTGAGCCAGTTTGAACTGGTTTAAAGTGGTCAGAACCAGTCAGAACCAGTTTCAGTCAGTTTGAACAGGTTTAAACTGGTCACAACTGGTCAGAACCAGATTCAGCCAGTTTTAACAGGTTTGAAGGGGTCACAACTGCTCAGACCCGGTCAGAGCCGGTTTCAGCCAGTGTTATCAGGTTTGAATGGGTTAGAAGCAGTCAGAATCATTTTCAGTGGAGATGAACCAGTTTAAACTACTCAGAACCGGTCAGAGCCAGTTTCAGCCAGTTTGAACAGTTTTGAACAGCTCAGAACAGGTCAGAACCTGTTTGAGCTGGTTTGAACTTGTTTAATCTGGTCAGAACTGAGCAGAACCCATCTGAACTGGTTTCAGCTGGTTTGATCAGGTTTGAAACGCTCAGGCCCACTCAGAACCAGTTTGAGTGGGTCTGAAATGGTTTAAAGTGGTCAGAACTGGTCAGAACCTGTCTCAGCCAGTTTGAACATGTCTTGAACTGCTCAGAACCCATCAAAACCTGTTTGAGCCAGATTGAACCAGTTTAAACTGGTCTGAACCGGTCAGAAGCAGTTTCAGCCAGTTTTAACAGGTTCGAATGGGTCAGAACTGGTCAGAACCAGTTTCAGCTGGCTTGTACCCATTTAAACTGCTCAGAACTGGTCAGAACCAGTCAGAACAGGTTTGAGTGGGTCTGAACCTGTTTAAACTGGTCAGAACTGGTCAGAACTGGTTTCAGCCAGTTTGAACAGGTTTGCCTTGGTCAGAACCGGTTTGAGCCTATTTGAACCAGTTTAAACTGGTCAGAACCGGTCCAAACCTGTCAGAATAGATTTCATCCAGTTTGAACAGTTTTGATCTGGTCAGAACCAGTCAGGACCACTTTGAGCTGGTCTGAACAGGTTGAAAATTCTCAGGTCAGAACCTTTTTCAGCCAGTTTGAACAGGTTTGAACTGCTCAGAACTGGTCAGAACCAGTTTGAGCTGGTTTGAACCGGTTTAAACTGGTCAGAACTGGTCAGAACCGGATTCAGCCAGTTCTAACAGGTTTGAACCAGTCACAACTGCTAAGAAACGGTCAGAGGTGGTTTCAGCCAGTTTGATCAGGTTTGAATGGGTCAGAAGCAGTCAGAACCAGTTTAAACTGGCTCAAACTGGTTCTGACCAGTTCTGACCCGTTTAAACCAGTTCAAAATGGGTCAGACAGGTTCTGATCAGTTCTCACCAGTTTAAACCGGTTCAAACCAGCTCAAACCGGTTATGACCAATGCAAACCTGTTCATACTGGCTGAAACCTGTTCTGACTGTTTCAGACCCATTTAAACCTGTTCAAACTGGCTGAAACTGGTTCAGACTGGTTCAGACAGGGTTAAACCGGTTCAGAACATGTCAGGCCCTTTGAAACCCACTCAAACTGGTTCTCACCAGAAAACAAAAAACAAAAAACACAAAACGCTTTCTTGACCTTGGGCTGGGTCAGTTTGGTTCCATATTTCGAGTCTCATTCCCCTGAGCTTGTCAGCAGTGTGCAGGAGGAGAAGGGAACCAATCTCTTCTTTCTTCAGCTCATTCATCTCCTTGCTAGAAATGTTTCTGAGATCATGGTTTTAACATGAGGCTACCCTGGCACCACAGTAGGAACACAAATAAGGGAAACCCACAATATCCACAGGTGTCATGATTAAGACAAGGCGGGTACACCCACAGCGAGATGCTCTGGGATGCTGCCAACTGCACAAACCTGCAGTGGTTGGGCTACACGCTGAGGCCTTGGCCAGGCCCTGCCAGCCCTGTGCATCACTGTCTTTCTTGTTGTGATTTCTAAGACATTCTTAGCTATCAGCTTCTGAAAGCTTAATGCAGAGCTAACCTGAAAGCAAAATTCTCGCACATCTTTGATCTCCGGGCCATGTAGGGGGTTAGGGTTAGGGTTAGCAGTACTAAACGCCCTACCTACAAATAAAAGTCCAGGACCAGATGGATTCACAGCAGAATTTTTTCAGTACTTCAGGGAAGAACTACTTCCAATCCTCCTCAAACTGTTTCATAAAATAGAAAGCGAAGGAATACTACCAAATTCATTTCTTGAGGCTAGCCTCACACTAGTCCCAAAACCAGACAAAGACTAAACCAGAGACTGAGGCTGCTCAGTCAGTCAACGAGAACATGAGAGGGGGAGTGCTGATTGAAGAATACTGGACTCTTGCAAAAGACGCTTTATTATTTACATCCTCCCTTTTATACCCTCCTTACCTTCCCACTAGTCAACAGTCACGTGTTTCCACTCCTAATGGAAAACAACACCCGGAACCGCAAACGGTCAAAACAAGGAACTGCAAACAGTCAAAACAAGGAACTGCAAACGGTCAAAACAACACCTGATTTAAAGGAACTTGGCCGAGGTCACAATGCTGAAGCTCTCAGGCCCTGAGGGCCCCAACAAACCAGGAAGGAAAATTATAGACCAATATTCTTAATGAATATAGGTGCAAAAATCCTTAGCAAGATTCTGGCAAATAAAATACAACAAGTAATCAGAAAGATCCTATACCATCATCAAGTGGGCTTCATCCCTGAGTGCAAGGCTGGTTTAACATATGTAAATCAATCAATGTAATGCACCTTATCAACAAAAGTGAAAACAAAAACCACATGATCATCTCAATTGATGCAGAAAAAAGCCTTTGACAAAAATCCAGCGCCCTTTCAGAATAAAAACCCTGAGAAAAATTGGTATGGAAAGGCCCTACATAAAACTCATAGAAGCCATATATGCTAAGCCTACTGCAAATGTCATAGTAAATGGAGAAAAATTGAAATCATTTCCTCTCAAATCAGGAACAAAACAAGGCTGCCCACTTTCACCACTCTTATTCAACATAGTTCCTTGAAACATTGGCCATAGCAATCAGACAAGAAAATGAAATTAAAGGGAAACCACATAGGAAAGGAGGAGGTCAAACTATCCTTACTTGCAGATGATATGATTATCTACATGGAAGACCCCAAAAACTCCACTATGAAACTCTTGGAAATAATAAAAAAATTCAGCCAAATTACAGGCTACAAAATTAATACTAAAAAATCAATAGCTTTTTTCAACACCAACCATGAACTTACTGAGCAAGAACTCAGAAAAACAATTC
Organism: Ctenodactylus gundi; assembly: GCA_004027205.1. Classification (NCBI taxonomy): domain Eukaryota; kingdom Metazoa; phylum Chordata; class Mammalia; order Rodentia; family Ctenodactylidae; genus Ctenodactylus; species Ctenodactylus gundi. Next base: position 23,376 of record PVKB01007562.1, on the reverse strand, counting down.
CATTCTCAATAGCACAGCAAAAAGTTACCTAACCAAAGAAGTGAAGGACCTATATAAAGAAAACCACATTACATTGAAGAAAAAAGTTATAGGTGATATCAGAAAATGGAAAGGCATCCCCTGTTCTTGGACAGGCAAAATAAATATAATCATAATGTCTACACTGCCGAAACTGATATATAGATTCAATGCAATTCCTATCAAAATACCAACAAACTTCTTCAAAGAACTTGAAACAATAATCCTTAAATTCATATGGAACCAAAAGAGACCAAGAATAGCCAAAGCAATCCTGAGTAGCAAGAAGAAGGCAGGAGGCATTACAATACCAGATATCAGGCTGTACTATAAAGCAATAGTCGTAAAAACAATTTGGAACTGGCATAAAAACAGACAGATAGACCAGTGGAACAGAACTGAGGATGAAGAGACAAATCTAAATACCCTCAAATACTTCATCTTCAGTAGAGGAGCCAAAAGCATACACTGGAAAAAGGACAGCCTACTCAACAAATAGTGCTGGGAAAAACTGGTCATCCATATACAGAAGAATGAATCTAGTCACACACCTGTCAGCATGCACCAAAATCAAATCAAAGTGGATCAAAGACCTAGATATTAAAAGTGAAACACTGAACCTTCTAGAAGACCCATTAGGCAAATATCTAAAAGACATAGGTGTAGGCAAAGACTTTCTTAATAAGATACCAAAAGCAAAAGAAATTATCCCCATTATTAACAAATGTGACTATGTCAAATTAAAAAGTTTCTGCACAGGAAAGGAAATTATCAACACTATAATAAGAGAACCAACAGACTGAGGAAAAATATTCAATACCAACATCTCAGATAGGAGGCTCATATCCAGAATATACAGGGAACTGAAGAAAAGTAATCCCACCAAAATAAAGGATCCTATTGAAAAATGGGCAAATAAAATAAAGAGGCAGTTCACTCATGAAGAAGTTCAAATGACCAATAGATACATGCAAAGATGTTCAACAACCCTAGCCATAAGAGAAATGCAAATCAAAACATCGCTAAGATACCATCTAACTCCAGAGAGCTTTATCAACTCTGTATCAACAACTCAAATAGTAATCAGTGCTGGCGAGGCTGTGGGGAGAAAGGAAGTCTCCTACACTGCTGGTGGGAATGTAAATTGAACAACCACTTTGGAAAGCAGTATGGAGATTTCTCAAAAGATTGGAAAGAAATACCCCTTTGATCCAGCGATACTTCTCCTGGGTATATTCCCAAAAGAGTTCAAAACAACACATAACAGAGTTACATGTATACCTATGTTCATAGCAGCACAACTAACAATAGCTAAAATACAGAAGACACCAAAATACCCATCAACAGACCAATGGATACAAAAACTAGTTTATTTATACACAATGGAACACTATGCACCTATAAAGTCTGACAATTTGAAGGCTTTTGTAGACAAATGGAGGAAACATGAAACCATCGTGCTTAGTGAAGTGAGTCAGAAGCATAAGGTGAAATATCAAATGGTCTCTGATATGAGAAACACAGATCACAACTATCTCATGGAACTTAAAGTGAAAAACAGAGGGAATTAGGGGGATGGGATTGAAAGGGATTGGGAGGTGGGTAAAGGGAGGGTCAAAAGGACAGCAGGGAAGTCCTTGTTATCTTGACAAGGTACGTATGTACACAAAATGCTCGATTTCAATGTAAACCTTAAATTTTGCTCTTATACATATCAATAAAATGGGGGAAAAGACATTAGGCAATTTTAAGATAAAAGGTCCTATGGTTAGAGATATTAAAATAAGAATAAGTGGATCAGCAGTTGTAGAAAGGAGGCTAGTTAGCCATGGAGACCAAGAGAAAAGGGTTGTGGAGATGTTTAGAATGTGGGTGTTTAGGGCAGTACATTTGTTGCTCAGGGGTTTTGTTACTTTTATGCCCACATAATAAGAGGGTCTGGGGTCAACACATACCCAGCAATCTATGGCCAGGTTAGGATTTGTATGGTTTGTAATTTCAAAGGTAACCTGGGGGTTTTTAAACCAAGAAGACAGGCTAGGAGAGTACACATCAGCAGTGGTCCTCAGTCTTGAGGTGGACTCTGGTGGGGACGGGGGTGTTGTAGCTGGAAGGGAGGAAGGTATAGAAGGGGATTTAGGCCTTGCTGCAGGAGGCTTGAATGTCAGATCTCTATTTTTACCGATTGGATATATAAGGGTCAGAAGTTTATGTTTTTGTATGGTGAAGAATGTTCCCATGTCTGGTCCAGTTACATATAGCTTTAGCCCCCATGTCTGACATGTAAGCTATCCATCAGATAGCCTGTCTGGACTCCAACCCAGGAAGGAAGCCTTAGTCTTGTAAGATTCAATTTTGTTACAGGGACTGTGGATGTGTTTTAATATTTAATAGGGGTCCACTGAGCCTCCTGATTTCCAGAGGCCGATGGTCTCATAGCCCCATTTAGCACAGTAGTATTGTTTTTCTCTCTGGCAGTGGGTCTGCGCCCATAAAGGGTAAGCATAGAACTGATAGTCTTTAAATTTTTTTTGAAGTCTTTTACCCCACAGCCATTTTGTATCTCCTTAGACTGCCAGTGACCCCATGAATGCCAAAGTGGCCAGAGGTCACAAAGATAGAAAACTATGTAGGGGGTAGCCCCTCCCCACTGGTAAAGTTGGAGACAATATGACCATTAGTGGTGTCTGGAGTTTATAGATTTCATCCGAGAGTCTATGGGCGGGGGGGTGGGGGGGGAGGGTCAATCATTTTCTTGCCACAAACACTCTGGGAATTTGGTAATAGTGCAAACAGAAATAACATAAACAGAATTAGCATTTTGCCAGTCTTACCCTGAGAGGATTGTCCTTACCCAGATTGGCAGTCCAGTGTTGTTCTGGCTTCGGAATCTGTGAGGAGTCAGCTCACTGGACCTGAGAATGATGAGTTCAGGTGGCGAAATTATCCACTCTGAGTGCAATGGGAGTTGTCAGGATAACTTGTGCTGGGCTTTTTACCTGGGTCCCAGGGTCTTGGTTTGGTGTCTTTTTATGTACACCCAGTTACCAGGCTGGAAAGAATGGGGAGTGATCGTGGGTTGTTGATGGGCAGCCTGTAGGTTGCTCCCCAGCAAGTTTTGGGTGAGTTGGTAGGCTTGTAGTTTTTGGAGAAGACCATCCATGGAGGCCTCTGCCAGAACCTCAGAACACAGATGGAGAAGAATGGGGGGGAGGAGTTCCAAACAGAATTTCATATGGGGACAACCCATGAAAATAAGGAGAACAACTGTCCCTGAGGAGGACAAAAGGGAGTAACTACCCAGTTACCACCAGTCTCTAAGGTCAAATCTCCTTTAAAGTCCAATTTATTTTTTTCTATTTGTCCTGAACTTTGGGGGTGATAACTATAATGTAATTTTTAACTTATCTCCCAAGCCTTGGCTAGATCCTGATGTATTTTGGCTGTAAATGTTGCCCCATTATCTGATTCTATTCCTAGTGGCAGCCCAAATCTAGGAATAAGTTCTTGTAACAGTTTTTTACTTATGGTGGCAGCTGTTTCATTTTTGGTCAGTAAAGCCTTGACCCAGCGAGTAAAGGTGTCTGTGAATACCAGGAGATATTCTTATCTATATTTTCCAGGCTTTGTCTTGGTGTAGTCGACTTCCCAGAATTCTCCAAGAATGGTTCCTCTGTCTCGGGTGTCCCATTGTCCACTGGTTTACGTGGGTGCAAGTCACCCAGAGAGTAATGACTTCCTCTACCAGCCCCTGTAACCCTTGAAAATGAAACTGATTATGGAAGTGTTCAGAGGAATGAAGTTGTTGGGTGAGGTGTTTACCCAACGCCTGAGGGAGATACATTTTTCCATTCTGTTCTTGGATCCAGCCCTCCATGTCCGGTGTGGCCAATGTTTGTTGGTGAATCCATTTTAAATCTTCAGAGGAATATTTTGGTTTTTCTGGGAGCACTGGTTTAGGCATGAACAAGGGCAGAGCTAGGGCTTTGCCTTGCAGGGCAGCTTATTCAGAGTCTGCATTGCTTAATTTGAATGGGTTTAACTCAACCTGGCTTTAACTCAACCAGAACCGGTGCCTGATTGATAGCTTTTTTGGGAGGGTTGTTTTTCGCCCACACACCAGGAAACTGGTTTCATAACTCCAGCAAAAGATTCAGGGAGGTTGGCAGATCAGAGAGAGAGTAGAGAGGACACAGAGGAAGTAACCAATATTCTTCACCCAGTGGGACCATAGTACTTAATTTTGGCATTTTTCCATCAAAGTCAATTTTTAGGGAGTACTCATGGAATTTTAGGGTGGCCTTTATTTTTGATAATAGGGGCTGTCTGGCATTATCAAGAAAGAATGAGTCACTAGTTTTTGCCCCAAATCTACCATCCAAGTGGTGGTCCAAGGGCACAATTTGCTGCCAGTAGCCCCCTGGACCCATGTTTTGTGTCCAGTTTTCAGGCCACTATCTTATACCAGAGGTTCTGGTGGGGGAGTGGGACCCTGGCCCCATCAGTCTCCCTGTACCTTCGGCACTTTTGGCATTTATTCTTCCGATGTCCCTTTTCCTTATAATATGTACACTGGCCTCTCTCCAGTGGGGGCCTGGTCCTTTTCTTGTCTGGTGGGTTCTTGGTTCTTCTAGTAGGGTCGGTGGATAACGCAGCCACCACCACTTTGGTCACCCTTTTTGCCTGCCTATCTTTAACTGGGTCCCTGTAATGATATACTTTAAGAGATATTTCTACCAACTCAGAGAGGTTTTTGCCCTCAGTCATTCCACCTTCTGTTCTGAAAGTACAGAACAGATTGAAGGGCAAAGGCAATGGAAATCGCTGTGCTGTTCTTGGGGGACTTGAGATCTATAGGAGTCTTCATGCAATAGGCCTCCTGTAACTGCTCGAGAAAGGCAGAGGGTGATTTGTCTTATCTCTGAATGACCTCACTCACCTCACTAAGACTTATGGGTTTGCGGGCTGTCCCCTGGAGACCCCCCAAAAGAGTCTGGTGATACCTGGTCAAGTCCCATTGTCCCTCTGTGGTATTTGAATCCTAATAAAGTCTGAGAGACAGAAAGACCTGCTCTATTAATTGAAGATCATCTGTTGGGTGGCCAGTTTGTCCCAGGACAGCTTTTCAGGCCTCCTGGAGGATGTGTTCTCATTCTTCCATGGTAAACAAGGCCTGTAAAAGTTGTTGGCAGTCTTCCCAATTGAGCTGGTGAGTCAGAAAACAGTTTCCAGAAGGGAAAGTGAAGCCTTGGGCTTTTCAGAGAAGGAAGGGTTCTGTTTTTTCCAGTGGTACAGATCACTGGTAGAAAAGGGAGAATAAACCATAAATAGGAGGCCGTCTCAGTCAGGGACCTCCTGGAGGGGCAGAGCAGTAATAAGGTTCTGATAGGAGGTGCCAGAACCAGGGTGAGGTGGGCTGAAAGGGAGTTTCTCAGATGAGCCAAGAGGGACAAGAGGTTGGGAAGGGACAGAAGAGGAAGAAGTGGAGGCAGGGGGATGGAGAGAGAGATAAGGTGGAGGGGTACTCAGGGTCCTCTTGGAGGAAAGGAGGTTTCAGACAGGGCTTGGCTGCACAGACAGTCACCAGGCAAGATGTTTCTGAAGCTGGTGGCGGGGGATGGGGGCATACCTACGTGAACAACAAACACTGAAGAGCAATTAGAGGAGGACAAAGAAGATATAAACCAGAAGATAATGAAGGCAATACAAGAAATCAGAGAAGAAAAAAAAAAAAAACCACAAACATAAAAAAATTGAATGCAGGTATTCAGGAAGTGAAAAACACACAGAAAATAATAAGGAACCACTCTGAACATTTTCACATTAGAATATCAAACCTAGAAACTAAAATGAATGAGCAGGAACATACAGGCCTTAAAGAACGCAAAGTGTAGAAGGAAGAAAGTGAATGATTACAATGGCTGATAGATGATTCCAAGAGAACCTCAGAATTATTGGAGTTCAGGAGAAGATTGACAACAAAACAGAAGGCTTAAAAGTCATGTTCAGTGAAATCATGGAAGAAAATTTCTCAAATATAAGAAAAGAAATGAACATGGAACTACTGAAGGCGTATAGAACACCAAACAATTTTGATCAGAAGACAACCTCATCACAACACATTATAATTAAAAAAAACTAAAACACCAACACAAAGAGAGAATACTTAAACCTGTGAGAGAAAAACAGAAGGTGACCTACAAAGATAAATATATCAGGATAACTCTGCAGTTATCCTGAGTCTGGTCTCAACCCAGACGCTAAAAGCCTGGAGATCCTGATGCAAAGTCATCCAAGCACTAAGAGAACATAAATGCCAACCAAGACTGCTATTATATCTTAAATTAGAGGGAGAAATTTAAACTTTTTAAAGAAATTTGCAGCCACTAAGCCAGCATTGCAGAGAATACTTACAGGAAACTTAGAAAGCAAAAGGGAGGCCAATGACACCAATGATCCCAGAGAAAAAGAGACAACAACTAGAGGAGAATGAGCTGAGAAAACGGTAAGGCTAGTAAACAATGCTGAAATACTGTAATGATGGCAGGATATATGAAACATACCTCAATAATTACTCTAAAGGTGTAAATGAATGGCCCCAACTCACCTATTAAAAGACATAGACTAGATGAGTGGATTAAAAGACAGAAATCCACAATTTGCTGCTTACGAGACACACTTCACCCACAAGGAAACAGACTAAAAATAAAAGGGTGGAATTTAATATTTTATGCAACCGGTCCCAGGAAACAAGCAGGGGTAGTTATATTAGTATCAGACTCATCAGATTTCAAGACAAAACTGGTGAAGAGAGGCAAAGATGGTCACAATGGTAACATTGGTTAAAGAAACAGTAGAACAGGAAGAACTCACAATTACCCATATATATGCTCCCAACCAAGATTTATTAGATATTTAGGCCATATGGGCCCCAATACAATTATAGTAAGGGACTTTAATGCTTCACTATCACTGATAGATCAACCAGACAGAAAATCTGCAGAGATACACAACAGCTGAATGACACTATAGAAAACTTGGACATAACAGATGTTTACAGATTTTTCCATCCACCATCAACAGAATACACATTCTTCTTATCAACACATGGAACATTATAGACCATGTTTTAGGCCATAAATCATGCTTAAATAAATACAAAGAAATAGAAAATAGAAATAGTGCCTTGTTTACTTGCAGAGCATAGTGGAATAAAACTGGAACTTAACAGCTATAGAAACAAAAGAAAATACAAAAATACATGGAGACTTAACAACTTACAACTCACCAAACAGACGGTCACAGAAAAAAAATCATCGAGTTACATGATTATGGAAATACATCATATCTATATCTATGGGGTGCAATGAAAGCAGGACTTAAAGGGAAATTCATAGCCATAAATGCATACATCAAAAGAACAGAACAGTCACAAATAAACATGTTAATGATGCACTTTAAGGACCTAGAGAAACAAGAACAACTTAACCCAAAAAGCAGTAGAATCGAAGAAATTGTAAATATCAGATACGAAATTAATGAAATTGAGATTAAAAAGACAATAAAAATGATTAATGAGCCAAAGAGCTGGTTCTTTGAAAGAATAAACAAGATAGACAAACCTCTAGCTAAACTTCACCAAAAGAAGGAAAGAAAAAGCACAGATTAACACACTTAGAAATGGAAAAGGTGAAGTTACAACAGACTCTGCAGAAATTCAGGATATTATGAGAAATTATTTTGAACATCTATGTCGAAACAAGTTAGAGAATTGAGAAGAAATGGATGACTTTCTAGATACATACAAAATACCAAAATTGAATGAAGAAGACAAAAAAATCTTGAACAACCCCATTACACACAGGGAAATTAAAGCAGTAGTTAAAGATCTACCTACAAATAAAAGCCCAGGACCGGATGGATTCACAGCAGAATTTTTTCAATATTTCAGGGAAGAGCTAACTCCAATTCTTCTCATACTGTTCCATGAAGTTAAAAAAAAAGAAACACTACCAAACTCATTTCTGGAGGCTAACATCACCTTTGTCCCAAAACCAGACAACGATTTAACTAGGAAGGAAAATTATAGACCAATATCCTTCATGCATATAGTTACAAAAATGCTTAATAAGATTCTGGCAAATAAAATCCAACAAGTAATCATAAAGATCATACACCATGATCAAGTGGGCTTCATTTCTGGGATGCAAGACTGGTTGAACATACATAAATCAATAAATGTAATATACCACATCAAAAAAGCAAAACCAAAAACCACATTATCATTTTAATTGATGCAGAAAAAGCCTTTCATAAAATTTAACACCCTTTCATGATAAAAAGCTCTGAGAAAAATAATATAGAAGGGCCGCATGTCAAACTCATAGAAGCCATATATGCCAAACCTACCACAAATATAGTAAATGAAGAGAAATTTAAAGTGTTTCCTCTCAAATCAGGAACACAACAGGGCTGTCCACTCTCACCACTCTTATTCAATATAGTCCTTGAAACATTTACCATAGTAATCAGACAAGAAAGTGAAATAAAGCGAATTTGCATCAAAAAGGAAAAAAATCAAACTATCCTTATTTACAGACAATGTGATTATCTACATAGAAGACCCCAAAAACTCCACTATGAAACTCTTGGAAATAAATTCAGCTGAATTGTAGGCTACAAAATCAATACTAAAAAAATCAATATCTTTTCTCTACACCAACAATGAATTCAGTGAAAATGACTTCAGAAGAACAATCTCATTTTCAATACCCCAGCAAAAAATTAAGTACCTAGGAATATATCTAACCAAGTAAATACAAGACTTATATAAAGAAAACTACATTACACTGAAGAAGTTGTAGGCGACATCAGAAAATGGAAAGATCCCCTGTTCTTGGATAGGCAGAATCAATATAGTCAAAATGACTATACTGCCAAAACTGATATACAGATTCAATGCAATTTCTATCAAAATATCAACAATTTTTTCACAGAACTTGAAAAAACAATCAAATTCATATGGAACCAAAAGAGACCTAGAATACCAAAGAAAGCTTGAGTAACAAGAATAAGGCAGAAGGCATTACAATATTAGACATCAACTTACAATACAAAACAATAGTTGTAAAACCAATTTGGTACTGGCACAAAAACAGACATATCAGCCAGTAGAACAGAATTAAGGATGCAGAGACAAACTCAAATATTCTCAACTACCTAATCTTTGATAAAGGAGCCAAAGCCATACATAGGAAAAATAGCCACATCTACAAATGGTGCTGGACATCCACATGCAGAAGAATGAATTTAGACACACACCTGTCACTGTGCACCACAATCAAGTCAAAGTGGATCAAAGACCTAGATATTAAAACTGAAACACTGAACCTTCTGGAAGACAAATTAGGCAAATATCTAAAACTTTCTTAATAAGATACCAAAAACAAGAGAAATAGCCCCCAGAATTACCAAATGGGACTATGTCAAATTAAAAAGTTTCTGCATGGCAAAGGAAATTATCAACAGTGTAAAAAGAGAACCAACAGATTGGGAAAAAATATTCACCACCAATACCTCAGATAGGGGGCTCATAACCAGAATACACAGGGAACTGAAGAAAAGGAAGCCCCTCAAAATCAAAGACCCTATTGAAAAATGGGCAAAAGAAATGAATAGGCAGTTCACAGATGAAGAAGTTCAAATGGCAATAAATACATGAAAATTTGTTCAACATCCTTAGCCATAAGAGAAATGCAAATCAAAACATCACTAAGATACTATCTAACTCCAGAGAGATTGGCGTATATCAAGAACACAAATAGCAATCAGTGCTGGCAAGGCTGTGGGGAAAAAGGAACCCTCCTGCACTGCTGGAGGGAATGTAAAATAGTACAACCACTATAAAAAGCAGTATGGAAGTCTCTCAAAAGACTGGAAATAAATATCCCCTTCGATCTTCTGGGAATATTCCCCAAAGAGTTAAAAACAACATATAACAGAGATACATGTATACCCATGTTCATAGCAGCACAACTAACAATAGCTTAGATGTGGAAGACACCAAAATACACATCAACAGATCAATGGATACAAAAATTGTGGTATTTATACACAACGGAATCCTTCTCATCTATACAGATAGATAGGTTGGAGGCTTTTGTAGGTAAATGGAGGCAACTTGAGACCATCATGCTTAGTCAGAAGCAGAGTCAGAAGCAGAAGGTGATATGAGAAATCCAGATCACAATTACTTCACGGAACTTAATGTGGGAAGTAATGAGAACTGGGGGTGGGGAGGGTGAAAGGAGAGAGGAGAAGAATTTGTAACTTAGCCATGACATGTATGTGCACAAAATGCTCAAGATCACTGTAAACTCTAAGTTTTGCACTTACACATATCAATAAATGGAAAGAAAATATATTTATGATTCATATGCACTCTTCTTTTCTCTTTAAATTAGCATATTTAATCCATTCACATTTGATTTATTAGTGGCCAATTTTTAAAGATATTTTCAGTTGTTTGTTTTCCAATCATTGTTTCATAAATTATTCATATGGCATCACTGTAGCATTAGAATAGTCTGGTTTTCCCTCTCTGCATATTTTCACTAGTCATTTTTATTTATACGTACCCTTATTCTGATTTAGCATCTTTACATTTCTGACTGAAGATTTTTCCTTAGCAGTATTTTGGAAAAACTTTCCTCAGTTTTGTTTGTCAGAAGAAATATTTTACTCCCCATTTCTGTGGTTCTATTTTCCTGAGTTTCTCATTTATGTATTTTCTTTAAGCACTTTAAAAGTATTTTTATCACTTTTGCTGACCTCAAGATTCTGCTAAGAAATTTGATAGCTTTGTGGAGAAATTTAATGTAGGTAAGAAATATCCCTCTCTTTCTGCTTGCAAGATTTTTATCTTTGGTTTGTTTGGTTTTTTGTTTGTTTGCTTGTTTGGTTGGTTGGTTGGGTTTTATTTTGAGATGGAGTCTCATACTGTTGCCCGGACTGGTACTCAGTATATAACTCTGGCTGGCATCAAACTCCTAGAGATCCACCTCCTCAAACTCCTGCATGCTGTACTTAGTGTATATGTGCACTACAAGGACCTGTCCATATGGTGCAGAAGAATTGAACCCAGTGCCTTGCACATGCTAAGAAAGTGTATTAATCTTTGAGATACATCCCTGCCTCCCCGTCATTCCTTTTCTTTTTTTTTTTAAATTTGAGTATGTTTTGGTGAACTGTTCTTTGGTTATATCATAGGTTGAAATCAAGAGACCACCAAACGCCTGTTGGGGCAAGGTAAGGTTGTTACTTACTATAATTGGGCTGTTGGATTCCAGCTGGGTTGACCCTGGACTTAGCCGGGGGGGTTTCCAGAGAGCAGCCATGAGCAAGCTCAGCAAAGCGCTTATGAAGGCAACAGAGGAGGAATTTTACATCATTTACATAGCAACCAATTACAATTTGGCAAATAAACATAGAGACTTTAGGTGACCTATTAAATTTGGATATCTTTTTCTCACTGGGGTGGTCCCTACTGTTACCAAGTGGCCAATTGTAATTTCACACCCAATGATCATCTTTGGTGGGTGATAGATGGCTTTTACCATGTCCCATTCTGGCAGACTGCTATGTGTTTAGCCTCGGGGCTGAAGGAGTTACATTTTATGTTGGCTAGCCAGCACAGTTACAAGGACAGCCAGGAATTCACTGGGTACAATTTATCACAAGATTAACTCACAACCTGGTTACAGAAAGTCACAACAATTTGGGGTTATGGAAAATTACAGAATTTCAAAAGTATAAAGAATTACAACATGTTAGGGATGCAAAAGTTAGTCTTTCCATAGTACTTTTACACTCAATACAATTAACAGAATTAGTAGAAGATACAGAAATTATAGAAGTTTAACTTATACAGCACATAACTTGAATAGCATAAGCACCACAAAATGGAGTCAACTCTAGTCATCACAAGTCTGGATTTTAATGACTATGTAACAGTTAGACCTGACTGAAAATCTTTTAGTTTCTCATACCATAATGATTACATTCCATCATTCCCCTAATTGAGTTATTTTTAGCCATTATGTATATCAGTAAACATTCTAACCCTTTCTCTTTTCTGCTCCTAATTCTTATAATGCAAAGGTTGGCTGTCCTGACACTGTCCCATAAATCCTTCAAACTTTTCTCAGTTATTTTATCTCTTATTATATATTGTCAAATATCCCTTCTTTGATTTGACAAACTCATCTGCTTTAAAAATTCTATTTTTGAACCCTTATGTGCTACTTGTCATTTTATTCAGTGTATTATTGTTGAGTCTAGAACTTTTGTTTGGTTCTTTAGTATTTGAGATGCTCATAAATCCGACCATGTATTGCTTGTCTGATTTTTAAGTTAGATATTAGTGTTTGCTTGTAGCTTACTGAGGTTACATAAAACAACTATTTGCTTTTCTTTTTAGATAGGAAAAGTGCTTTTTTGGTGTCAACATGCTTCCCATTTTTTTCATTTTTCTGCACTCTTGCACTAACGCATTCACGTTTGATGATGTAGTGACCATCTGAGGCCTTGAGTATTCAGTGACCAGGGTTGGGCATATGTGCCACAGCCATGCATGGATAACCATGGCTTTGGGATACAGAAACTTGTGTAGTTGAATCTACTGGTGCTCTGGGGACTACAGTGGATATGCCATTTGCCTTTGTACCTCTGATGTCTGCAGGACAAATGTTTGCAGTGTGTCTAAAGAGCTAGTTCTGGACCATGGGCATGTGCAGCAGTCTTTACTATGAACTGAATTTGATGGGTGAAAGGTCTTCAGTTGTTCGTGGTATGTGTGTTCTGATGGGGAAGAATCGAGGGTGCAATGCTTCAGGCACTATGGAGGGAATAGCACCTTAGCGTCTATGATGTTCTTTATGTGTCGATTGGCACTATTGAAGCTTACGGGAGTCGTCAGCATACAGAAGCTTGTATAGTTGAATCTACTGGTGCTCTGGGCACTGCAGTAAATACCCATTTGCATTTGTAGCTCTGGTGCTTTCAGGACAAGTGTTTGCAGTGTGTCTAAAGAGCTACTTTCTGGACTGTGGACGTGTGCAGCAGCAGTTGCTTCAGCATCTGAAGCTTAGGTTACCCAGCAGTGACAGCAGCCTTGCCATCTGATATATATATATATATATATATATATATATATATATATATATATATAATACCAAAATTAAAGGAGGAAGATATAAAAATCTTGAACGACCCCATCACACACACAGAAATCGAAGCAGTAATAAAAGCTCTATCTACAAACAAAAGTCCAGGCCCAGATGGAGTCACAGAAGAATTTTTTCTTTAGGGAAGAACTTACTCCAATCCTTCTCAAACTATTTCATAAAGTAGAAAGTGAAGGAACGCTACCAAACTCATTTCACAAGGCTAGCATCACACTAGTCCCAAAACCAGACAAAGACTTAACCAGGAAGGCAAATTACAGACCAATATCCTTAATAAATATAGATGCAAAAATCCTCAATAAGATTGTGGCAAACAGAATCCAACAAGTAATCAGAAAAATCATACACCATGATCAAGTGGGCTTCATCCCTGAAATGCAAGGCTGGTTCAACATACGAAAATCAATCAATGTAATACACCATATCAACAAAAGTGAAAACAAAAAACACATGATCATCTGTATTGATGCAGAAAAAGCCTTTGACAAAATCCAGCACCCCTACATGATAAAAACACTGAGAAAAATAGGCATAGAAGGGCCCTACCTAAAACTCATAGAAGCCATATATGCTAAACCTACTGCAAATATCATAGTAAATGGAGAAAAGTTGAAACCGTTCCCTCTCAAATCAGGAACAAGACAAGGCTGCCCACTCTCACCACTTCTATTCAACATAGTTCTCAAAACACTGGCCATAGAAATCAGACAAGAAAATGAAATAAAGGGAATCTGCACCGGAAGGGAGGAGGTCAAACTTTCCTTATTTGCAGACGATATGATTATCTACACGGAAGATCCTAAAAACTCCACTATGAAACTCCTAGAAATAATAAAAAAAATTTAGCCAAGTCACTGGCTACAAAATTAACACTAAAAAATCAATAGCTTTTCTCAACATCAACCGTGAACTTACTGAACAAGAACTCCAAAAAAAAGTTCCATTCTCAATACCTCAGCAAAAAATTAAATACCTAGGAGTATACCTAACCAAGGAAGTGAAGGACCTATATAAAGAAAACTACGTAACATTGAAGAAAGAAGTTATAGGAGACACTAGAAAATGGAAAGGTATCCCCTGCTCTTGGATAGGCAAAATAAATATAGTCAAAATGACTATATTACCGAAACTGATATACAGATTCAATGCAATTCCTATCAAAATACCTACAAGTTTCTTCAAAGAACTTGAAACAACAATCCTTAAATTCATATGGAGCCAAAAGGGACTAAGAATAGCCAAAGCAATTCTGAGCAACAAGACCAAAGCAGGAGGCATTACAGTTCCAGACATCAGGCTTACTACAAAGCCATAGTTGTAAAAACAATTTGGTACTGGCATAAAAATAGACAGACAGACCAGTGGAACAGAATTGAAGATGCAGAGACAAAAACCCAAATACCTTCAATTACTTAATCTTCGACAAAAGGGCCAAATGCATACAAAGGAAAAAGGACAGCCTGTTCAACAAATGGTGCTGGGAAAACTGGACATCCACATGTAGAAGAATGAATCCAGCCACACACCTATCACCATGCACCAAAATCAAATCAAACTGGATCAAAGACCTAGACATTAAAAATGAAACACTAAACCTTCTAGAAGACAAATTAGGCAAATTCCTAAAAGACAAAGGGGTAGGTAAAGACTTTCTTGAGAAGACACCAAGAGCAAAAGAAATTATACCCATTATCAACAAATGGGATCTTGTCAGATTAAAAAGTTTCTGTACAGCAAAGGAAACTATTAACATTGTAAAAAGAGAACCAACAGAGTGGGAAAAAATATTTATCACCAACATTTCAGATAAGAAGCTTATAACTAGAATATACAAGGAGCTGAAGAAAAGTAAGCCTACCAAAATAAAGGATCCTCTTGAAACGTGGGCAAATGAAATGAAGAGACAGTTCACTCATGAAGTAATGCAAAAGGCCAATAGATACATGAAAAGATGTTCAACATCTCTAGCCATAAGAGAAATGCAAATCAAAACAATGCTAAGATACCATCTCACCCCAGAAAGAATGGCCTATATGAACAAGTCAAGTAGTAATCAGTGCTGGCATGGCTGCGGGGAGAATGGAACCCTCCTGCACTGCTGGTGGGAATGTAAATTTGTACAAACACTTTGGAAAGCAGTATGGAGAGCTCTCAAAAGACTACAAATAAATGTCCCCTTTGATCCAGGGACACCCCTCCTGGGAATATATCCAAAAGAGGTCAGAACAACACACAACAGAGATATTTGTATACCCGTGTTCATAGCAGCACAACTAACAATAGCTAAAAATATAGAAGTTGCCTAAATACCCATTAACAGACCAGTGGATACACAAATTGTGGTATTTATACACAATGGAACACTATGCATCAATAAAGTCCAACAATGTGGAGGCTTTTACAGGCAAATGGAAGAAACTTGAGAACATCATGCTTAGTGAAGTGAGTCAGAAGCAGAAGGTGAAACATCAAACGGTCTCTCTGATAAGAGAGTCCCAGAGCACAACTCCTGTGGAACTTAAAATGAAAAACAGAGTGAAATGGGGTTTGGGTAGGGGAGGAGGGAGGGATGAAAGGAGAGTGGGAAAGCCCTTGTCACCTTGACAAGATACATACGTGCATAAAAGGCTCAACCCCATTGTAAACCTTAATTTTTGCATGCATACATATCAAGAAAATGGGGAAAAAAGTCTCTCAAAAGAGTAGAAATAAACATCCCCTTAAATCTTCTGGGAACATTTCCCAAAGAATTAAAAACAACATATAACAGAGATACATGTATACCCATGTTCATAGCAGCACAATTAACAATAGCTAAAATGTGGAAGACACAGTGGATATACAAATTGTGGTATTTATACACAATGGAATTCTTCTCATTTATAAGGACAGATAGGTTGGAGGCTTTTGTAGGTAAATGGAGGCAACTTGAGACCATCATGCCTAGTGAAGTGAGTCACAAGCAGAAGGTGAAATATTGAATGATTTCTCTGATATGAGAAATCCAGATCATAATTACTTCATGGAACTTAATGTGGAAAATAATGGGCACTGGAGGAGTAGGTGGAGGGAAGGTCCTAAGGAGAGAAAGGAAGGATTTGTAACTTAGCCATGATATGTATATGCATAAAATGCTCAAAATCAATGTAAACTTTAAGTTTTTTACTTATACATATCAATAAAAGGGGGAAAATAAATGCTAACTCATTTAATCAAGAAAAAAAGAGGGTCAATTACAGAAGGGTGAAGACATGCAAAGGCAAGATTTTTATTTTGCGGGCTCAATTTGGCAAAAGCTTTAGTAACAATGGGAATAGTTTCTTTCTGGCATACCTAGGAGTTTGAGAAAATTAATTTTAGTACTATTTGAGTTGGGGAAGTTTCTCAGGTCAAGTTTATTAAGCCATTCTGCTCTAAGTTTTATATTTCCATAGTCACTTGGACTGTAGTAACTAAAATGTTCCTTGGCTCCTGGCCTTTCTCCCTGGGGTCTTTTACAGGCTGCTTTGAGCAAATGACTACTCTGTGGGTTCTTTTAACAGGCATTGGCTCCCTTTTTTTACACATTCATTTGTGCTGCAATCTAATCATTGTTATAGTCTCAAAAGATGAAAATTTATTTTCTTACAAAATAAGTCATTACTCCACAGCCAGCTGTACATATAAGTTTTTAAGGAACTTATTTTTACCTGACAAATGCATAGACTAGATATGGAAAAGCATGTAACAAAGTGAAAATCTTTGTAGACTCTCCCAGTGCTTTCCACTGTTATCTTTCATTTGTTTGAATTGCATTTTTCTTTTTTGAGATGAATTCTCACTATATTGCTTAGGCTTGCATCAAACTCCTGGACCTGGGTGACCTTCCTGCCTCACATTTCCGAATGATGCAACAGTAGCTGATGCCATTGCCCCTTGCTTTTGAACTTTGGTGGCTCTGGAATTTTTTTTTTTTTTTTTCATCTAACAGCAGGTCATGGAGGATTGTTTATATTTTTGTTTTCAATCAATGTATAGTATTTCAGAGTATGTAAACCACTTTTGAAGCTTTGGCTACCTTAGTTTCTCCATCTTTTACATTCAGTGTTATGCCCAGATCGCAAGTCCCCAAGAAAGACCCCAGGAGCAGATTCTGATGCAAACACACGAGAGTCTTTTTATTGCAAGCTCAAGCCTGGGCTCTCCCTCTCCAGCACAGTGGAGGCTAAGGAGGAGCCCCGAGTGCAATTTTCACTGAGGTTTTATAGACAAAAATTAAAAGATTTTAACAGAAATCACATAAGTTGTTTACCACAAAAACTGACTGTTAACATTTAATGCAGGAATAGTTTGTGAATCTATGATTGGTCTATAATTGTTAATATGTGCTCAGTGGAAAGTCTCTATCAGCTAAAGTTTGAGTAATGACTTGCCTTGCTAAGAGACCACGTGCCTTGTGATGTTTTTACTCACAGAAGCAAGAAGGGGGATCTTTCACAGAACAGAAGAGAAATGGGGCACACATTGTTTCTACGTAAGGAAGTTTGTGCATCTATAGACTTGCAACCTATCAGCCATTGTGACCTCTGGATACACAGAAACATAGTGTGGTTTTTCCTGGCACAGACGCAGGGTTAGAGCCAAAAGCTGATTTTTCATGAGATCAGGGAGAGGGGAGGCTTTGTTTATCTAACTCGGGGAAACAGAAACTCAGGCCTGCTAGTTAGAGAGGGGAGTCTCCTTGGCCTGGGTCTCTTCATCTTTTGGTCTTTCATCAGCACTGGGTTTATTTTAAAGTACGAGAGAGGGTAAGTCAATGTAGCAGTTTGAGGTCCTCACCTTAAATCTTTCTCTGTAGTTAGGTGAAAAAAGTTCCTTGAACTGCATTTGATTCTTACATGTATGAACCTTGACAGGACCTCCCTGTGAATTAAACATATGATTTGTATCAGACTAAGTTAATAGTTAAAAACTGAAATAAAATGCTTTCCTATATTGTAGAAGTGCTTGGAAATATTTATAAAAGTCAGGAGTAACTTTTAATAAAGGTTAGTTTCTCTCAGGTAGTGCTTTCTGATAAATGAGACCTGGAAGGACTGCACTCACAGATGATCCTCTGAAGACGACACTTTCTTGATCTGGAAAAAATCTGAAGGCAACAGTGGATAATACAGTCAATAATCATTGAGAACCTTGTCTGACTCTGGTACCATTCTAAGAACTTCACCTATATTAACTCAATCCTCTTACCCACATCAATACAGTTTTTATTATTGTTTTTTACAGGTTTTATTGTTTTTTATTTGAAAATACATGAACTACAGATTTAAAACATGTTAATAACATACAGCTTGGAAATCTGTGTCCACATATATTCTTTCTTGAACACTTTTTCCCTCCTTCTTAACCTTTCCTTCTCCTTCCTCCCTCTCATTCTCAGTGTCACTCGCAGTAGAGTGAGATGAAATCTCAATGTCTTTTGATTTGAACTTCTCTGATGACCACAGATGTTGAGCAGTTTTCATTTGCTCATTGGCATTTTAAATTTCCTTTTCTGAGAAGCTTATTTTCATTTCAGTTGTCCATTTTGTAATGGGGTGTTTTTTTTTCTTAGTTCTTTGTATATTCTAAACATCAATTCTCGGTCTGAAACATTACTGGTAGAAATTTCCTCTCATTCTGTGGGTTGTCTCTTAACAATGTTGATGGCTTCCTTTATTATGCAACTTTTTAGTTTGACATAGCATTTGTTGATTCTTGTAGTTATTTCTTGTGCAGTTGGAACTCTTCATTAATTCTTTTTTAATCTTTATCTAATGTTATATCTATTTTGTCTTCCAAAAGATGCAGTGTCTCCCTATTGATATCCAGTTCTTTGATTCATTTTGATTTGCTTTTAGTATATGGTGACAGACATGGTGTGTCCATTGATGCGATTATGTCAACTTGATGGAATTAGGACCCACACCTCTGTTAGTATTAGGATTTGTCAACCACCCTAGACTGGGGCTTAAGAACTTGTCGGGATTAGAATGTGAGTCATTTGTGGGCTAGCCAAAGACAGAAGAGCACCCACCCAGATGTGGGAGGGCCAACTGGAACTCCAACTGTATTAAAGGGAGGAAGAGGGACAATTGCCCCCGCTTGTCCTCTGAAAAAGCTCTTGCCTTCGCGATTGTCTAGGGACGCCGCAGATTGTCAGCACAGATTCGTTCCAGTCTCGACTTGTTCCTGTCTGTCTGTTGCTGCCCTTCAGTCACCAATCTTCACCTGAGATCTACAGCAGATTCTCTGATCTTCACCTGAGATCTACAGCAGATTCTCACCTCACCGGCTGTTCTGCAGTCCCAGACGGGAGATCTACTGCTTGGCTGAGCAGCCATCTTGGACCACCTCTATCATTGGACTTATAGGCCTCCCTAATAGACCTTTTGTACTAAGATCTGTAAATTCTGTCTTTTGAGAGGAACCCAAACTAATACATAATTTATTACAGTTAAGTTAGGATTAAAGACGTGTGAGTTAAGACTAAAGTCATGTAAGTTAGGATTAACAGTGTGTAGTGGCCACATCTTCCACACCTGGATACAGGAGGGACTAATTACTGGGTGGAGACCTGAAAGTATATATAAGCTGTATCCCGCCTTCCTTGAAGGATTAAGACTAGGACTGGGACGTGGACTAGTCTCGACTAGTCTCAACCTGCCTTCTTGTTTGTGATGCCCTGAGAAGCTACCTCCACCTCTGCCTCTGCCATGTACTTCGAATGCTGCCAGCCACTCCTGAATGGACTGTGACCTTCTGAAACTGTGAGCTAAAATAAACCTTTCCTTTCCTAAATTGTGGGTGTCAGGTATTGGGTCACAGCAATGAAAAAGTAATTGAAACACATGGATCTAGCTTCATTCTCCTACATGAAGAAATTCAACTTTTCCTATATATTTGTTGAATTTGTTATCTTTTCTCCAGTAGATGGCTTTGGCCCCTGTCAAAAATCAAATGACTGAGGGTGTTAAAGTTTGTCTCTGTATTCTCAGTTCTGTTCCACTGATCTTCCTGTTTGTTCTTGTGCTAGTATGACACAGATTTAATGACTGTTGCTTTGTAGTAAATTTTAAAGTCTGGAATTGTGATTCCTCCAACTTTGCCTTTATTGCTTAAAATTGCTTTGGAAATCCTGAGTCTTTTTAGGCACATATAAATTTTAGAGTTGTTTTTTCCATTTTGTGAAGAATGCTATTGGTAATGCATTGAGTCTGTATAGCAGTTTTGGAATATGGCCATTTTGATAATATTAGTTCCTCCTATCCAAGAGCATGGACTGTCTTTCCTTTTTTAATAGCCCTAACTCTTCAATGTTCTATAATTTTCTCTGCATAGATCTGTCAATTCTTTGGTAAGATTCATTCCTAAACATTTTACTTTTTTTGTTGTTGTTGCTATTGTGAATGGAATTGATTTCATGATTTCCTTCTCATTGAGTTTGTTATTGGTGTATAGGAGTTCTATTGATTTGTATTGATTTTTATATCATGGTACTTCACAGAATTTGCTTATTAGTTCTAAGAGAATTCTGTTGGAATTTTTTTGGCCCTTCAATGGAGTATCATCAGGTTATCTGCAAATAGACACATTAACTTCTTTTTTCCCAATTTGTATTCCTTTTAAGGATTATGTTTATATAATCATAAGCGAGTAACAGGGCACACATCCTTGTCTTGTTCCTGATTTTAGAGTAAATGTTTTCAGTTTTCTCCCATTTAGAATAACATTGGCAGAGGGGTTATTGTGGAAGGCTTAGATCAGTTTGAGGTAAGGTCCTACTATTCTTATTTTCTTCAGAGTCTTTATCACAAATGATGTTGGATTTTGTCACAAGCTTTTTCTGCATCTACTGAGCTGATCATATGATTTTTATTTTTACATCTATTAACGTGGTGCATTGTGTTTATTGATTTGCATGTGTTGAACCATCCCTGAAATTCTGGAATTAAGACAACATGGTCATTGTTTATAATCTTTTTGACTTGTTTCATTCTGTTTGTGTGTACCTTAAGTATTTTTCATCCATGCTCATTAGGGAGATTGGCTTGTAATTTTAATTTGTCGGGTCTTTGTCTAATGTTTTTTTTTATATATATTGGCTTTGAGGAATGACCTTGGCAACTTTCCTTCCTTTTTGGTTTCTTGAAGGAGTTTGCTGAGTATTGCAATTAGGTCTTCCTTGAATTTCTAGCAGAACTCTGCTATGAAACCATCGGGTCCTGGGCTTTTCTTTATTGGAAGTGTTTTTATTACTTCCTCTATCTTTCATAATTTGTTATTGATTTGTTCAAGTGTTTTACTTCTTGCTTCAATTTTGGAGGTAGATATGCATTTAGAAATGCATCCATTTCTTCTAGGTCCTTAATTTACTAGAGTATAGGTTTTCAAAGTAGCTTCTTATAATGCTTTGTAATCTGTTGTAATTTCATTTTTTATTTCTAATTGTAGATTTTCTCTTTCCTTATTTTTTGAGCTTAGCTAGGGGTGTATTTATCTTATTTATCTTTTTGATGAACCAGCTGTTTCATAGACTACCTGTATTCCTTTAGTTTCTATCTCATTAATTTCTGCTTGGTCTTTATAATTTCTTTCCTCATAAAATAGAGGACAGAATATGGAACTCCATCCTTTCAGCTTCCATCTGTTTATCTTTATTGGTAAGGTAGATCTCTTGCAGGCAACATATGGTTGGGGTTGGCTTGTTCTTGCTTTTCTAGAGCCCTGAGTTGCATTGTTACATTCCTTGAGATTGTTCTGCTCTTTCTATATGTGCTCGTACGGCAATGAATTTCCCCCTAACACTGCCTTCCTTGTGTCCCACAGGTTGTATTGTGATGTGCTTCCATTATCATTTATCTCTAAGAGTTTTCTAATTTTTTCCCTAATCTCTTATATAACCCATCGTTTGTTCAATAGTGTACTGTCAGTTTCCATTTGTTTGTGTGGTATCTGTTGTCTTTTTGATTTCCAGTTTCATTCCACTGTAGTCTGACAAGACACATGGGAGTACTTTGTCCTTTTTGTATTTAAGTTCATTTTGTGGCTAGAATACTGTCTATTTTGGACAAATGTTTCACAATCAGCAGAAAAGAATGTGTATTTTGTTATCATTAGAGGAAAAGCACTGTAGATGTCTGTCAAGTCCATTTCTTACATGGTATTGTTGAAATGTGTTATTTTTGGTGGGGTCTATTTTTTGGGGAGGGGTTTCTAATTGAGCTGTCTTCCTGGGAGAGAGAAGTGTTAAAATCCCCCAGTATAACTGTGTTGGAGTCTGTCTTGTTTTGTTTTGAGACGTGGTCTGACTCTACCCCAGGCTGATCCTGGACTCACGGCAATTCTCCTGCCTCAGTCTCCCAAGTGCTAGGATTACAGGCATGTGCCATCACACCCAGCTGGACTATCAAACTTAGTATCTTTTTAAAATTCTGTAGCTTTTGTTTTGTATAGCTAGGTGCACCATTGTTTGATGCATAAATGTTTGCTACTGTTAGCTTCTCCTGTTGAGTTGTTCCCTTTATTAGGATGAAGTGACCTTGTCTCTTTTGACCAGTTTTGGCTTAAAGTCCACTTTGTCAGCAAAGAGTATCATTACCCCCACTTGCTTTTCATCCCCCTGTCGAATGGAATATGAAACTCCATCTTTTGAGCTTCAGTCTGTTTATCTTTATTGGTAAGGTAGGTCTCTTGCAGGCAAATATGGTTGGGTTATGTTTTTTAACCCAGTATGTCAATCTGTCTTTTAACTGGTAAGTTGAGAACACTGACATTAAGTTATAATTATCCTATAAGTACTGATACTTGTCATTGTTATGACTTTTGAATATTGATTTCTTTGTTTTCCTATTTGTTTAGCTGTTCTGTTAAGCATATACTTGCCTCTGGTTTCTTCATTGTGCTTATCATCTTTATATTTGTTCAGACGATTCCTAAGAATTTTTTGTAGTTGTAGTTTGTCACAAATTTCTTCAAGTTTTCTTTTTCATAGAAGGTCTTTATTTCATTGTTAATTTTGAATGCTAGCTTGCAGAATACAGAATTCTTGGTTGACAGTTTAGGGCCTTGAATACTTCACTCCACTCTCTTCTGG
>PVKB01007561.1:0-32515 GCA_004027205.1 Ctenodactylus gundi | reverse complement strand
CAGGCAGAGAAGCAGAGAAACAGGCAGAGACGCAGAGATTCAGGCACAGAGGCAGAGATGCAGAGAGGCAGAGAAGCCGGCAGACAGGCAGAGAGGCAGAGATTCAGTCAGAGAGGCCGAAAGGCAGAAAGGCAGAGAGACAGAAAGGCAGAGATGCGGAGAGGCAGAGATTTAGGCACAGAGGCAGAGAGACAGAGAGGCAGAGAAGCCGGCAGAGAGGCAGAGAGGCAGAGAGGATGAGAGGCCAGGAGAGAGGCTGAGATTCAGAGAAACAGGCAGAGAGGCAGAGAAGGAGGCAGAGACGCAGAGATTCAGGCAGAGAGTCAGAGGCAGAGAGACAGAGAGGAAGAGAGGCTGAGAGGCAGAAAGTCAGAGAGTGAGAGAGGCAGGCAGAGAGGCAGGCAGAGAGGCTGAGAGGCAAAAAGGCAGAGGTGACACGCAGAGAGGCAGAGACACATAGAGCCAGAGATACAGACAGCGAGACAGAGAGACAGAGAGGCGGAGAGGAAGAAAGGCAGACAGGCAGAGAAGTCGACAGAGAGGCAGAGAGCGTCTCAGCCTGCGTCTCTGCCTCTCGTGTCTCTGCCTCTCTGCCTCTCTTCCTCTGTGTCTCTCTGCCTCTCTGCCTCTATGTCTCTCTGACTGCATCTCTGGCTCTGTGTGTCTCTGCCTCTCTCCCTCTATGTCTCTCTGACTGCATCTATGGCTCTGTGTGTCTCTGCCTCCCTCCCTTTCCACCTCCCTGCCTCTCTGCCTGCCTCTCAGTCTCTCTAACTGCCTCTCTGCCTCTCTGACGGCCTTTCGGCATCTCTGTTGGCCTCTCTGTCTCTCTCCCTCTCTGCTTACCTCTGGCTCTCAGCCTCTCCACCAGCCTCTCTTCCTCTCTGCCGGCCTCTCTGCCTCTCGGCCTGAATCTCTACCTCTCTGCCTCTCTTCCTGCAACTCTACTCTATGCCTCTGTGCCTGCCTCTCTCTCTCTTTCTCCCTGTCAGCCTGCCTCTCTGCGTCTCTGCCTGCCTCTCGGCCTCTCTGCCTGCATCTCAACTCTTTGCCTCTGTGACTCTCTGCCTCTCTGCCTGCCTCTCTGCCTCCTCTCTTTGCCTCTCTCTCTGCCTCTTTGCCTGCCTCTCTGCCTCTCTGCCAGCCTGTCCGCCTCTTTGCCTGCCCATGAGCCCCCCGCCTCCTGTCCTCATTCCAGCTGGGAGGCCATTCCCTACCTCCAGCACATAGTAGATATGCCTACTGGCATACAGTAGATACCCAATGCATGCTTGTGGCATACCGCAGCCGGCCTACTAAGCTACGTGGCCTCTCGGATTGGCGGCCAATCTCTATGTTCGTCTTCCTGGGTTTCGCTGATTCGTGTGGTGTGTTGGGGACAGGGCATTGTCCCCAGCACAGGCCCCAGAAGACAGTAGGTGCTCAGAGTGTGGGTCACCGGAAAGCAAAGGGCAGGGACATCTGTGGCTTGAAGAAGTGACCCACTGCAGGGTTTGGGGCTGGAGACAGCAGTCATAGGCAGTCACATGTCTCTTACGTCTCAAGGTGCGCTGCCTTCAAGGCCACCTGTGCCTGTTATGCCGTGGGGGGTGCGCAGGAATCTCTCCGGGCTCAGCCTCTCTCCAACTATTTACATCCTTACTTCGTACGGCCCAATTTGCATCTACACCCCAACTGTATACTCTTTATGATACAATTACTACTCAGAAATGAATTTTTTATGAGTTTCCTTTTACTGTCCCCAGGGCCCTTTATTCTTGAGGAAATCTCATTGTGGAGGCTGGTTCATTTCTCTTCCAGGGAGAATTTAGGGGCTGCTGCTTCTCCCAGGCACCCTGCGGGCACCTCTTCCAGGCAGCATTCTCTGGGCAGCCCCGGGTGCCTCAGGTAGCGATGCTGGTTGGTGGACGAAGAGTATCATTCTAGGCTCAACATAACCCAGATTCAGGTTTCCACTGCAGCACTCAGTGGCTGTGAGAAGCAACGCAGCCCCTCTGAGCCTCAGGACACTCCCGGAGGAAGCGTGGGGCCCCCTAGTGTCTGCACCCGACATTGCCCCTCCTTTTTCCTGGACAGCCACCATGGTGATCAGTGATCAGCCTGAGGAGGCTGCGTCCTGGGGAGAGGCCACCGCAGCCTGGGTTTGGGGGTGTCCTTGTCAATTCTCGGTTTCCTAGACCTTGGGGTGGGAGGTGATTTGGTCCACTTCACAGAGGCAGCGTTTCCAGTCCAGACAGGGAAGGGGCCATTGCTTGGTCCTCTGCTCACAGCGCCCAGCAGCCCCTCGCGCCCTCCGTGCCAGCTCCAATGGCTCCATCAGGAAGCTTTCTCTGGCCACCCAGGGCAGCCTGGGTCTCCCTTTCTTGGACTTGTTCTGGAGTCCATGCAGAGGGTTTGCACCTGCGTATGGACACTCGCCCTCTGTGGTGCAGCCTGTCACTTTGCCGAGAGCTGTAACTGGCAGGCAGGTCGGTGGCCAGCACTGCTTATCCAGCACTAACCCCTGTTCTCAGAGCTTCCCGGAAGGGTCACCCTACACGGCCACCCCAGAGTGGGGACACAGTAGTGCCCACTCCCATCTTCCAGGGGAGGACACAGAGGTTCAGGTGGCCAGACATCATAATCAGAAGCCACA
This sequence comes from Ctenodactylus gundi, assembly GCA_004027205.1. Lineage (NCBI taxonomy): Eukaryota > Metazoa > Chordata > Mammalia > Rodentia > Ctenodactylidae > Ctenodactylus > Ctenodactylus gundi. Next base: position 29,880 of record PVKB01007561.1, on the reverse strand, counting down.
GGACTGCCTGGACACCTCATGTGATGTGCCACACGGCTCGTCACTGAACCCAGCTCTACCCACTGGCCCAGCTGCCTGAGGTGGATGAGTTCCAAGGGCCTTGTGGGCCAGATCCCCTCTGGGAAGTCCACTCTGGAGTTTGAGTCACTGTGGCCACACTCACCTCAGGCAGGAGCGAGGGCCAGGACACCTGGGCAGGCATGCATCTGCTCTGAGCAGGTTGGGTGCTGGGTGGGCAGGAGGTGCTATTCTACCATCCCCGCTCTCCATCAGATTCGGCTGGGAGCCCAGGGGAGCTCCACCTGCCGAGGGACTCAGAATTCTCTTAGCTCCAAAGAGCAGAAACACAGTTATTAATCCACGACAGACAAGAATGCCTGGGCTTCTCTCATCTGTTGCTGTGTGACCTGGGGCAGGTCCATGCCATCTCTGGGCCTCATTGTCTCTATGGTTAAAACCCACAATTTCCAGAAAACTGCGAGGTCCACCATTGGACAGCCACTGTGAAGTCCCTCGAGGGTCCCCTCAGTTCGTTCCTGTGCTCCTGTCGCTGGAAAACTACTGTCAAAAAACTGCCAGTTCTCTGACTAATTGATAGCCGTGTCTGGGACGAAGAAACCTCAAGACTAGTTTTCTGTTTCTGCAGTGAATGATGTTGGTTTGCTTTTGTTGTTGATTTTAGCCTGATTAAAGCAGTCCGAGGAGACGTGTGCACCATGGGTTTCCAAGCGTTCCCCTTTGATCCCTCCCACAATCCTCAGGGCGTCAGGGCGCCTGGCAGCTCACAGTCCAGGTGGGCAAGGCTCAGAGGGGCCCTTTAAGGAGCTCAAGCTCACTGTCCATGCCAGCAGCAGGAGAAACCACAGTCTGCCCTGGACAGTGCCAGCCCTGCGCCTACACAGGTGGGAGGTGCCCTGTGGCCAGCCCTGCCCTCACCCTCCTTGGGCTGGAAGGTCCCTGCCTTGGCCACCAGCAGGGAAACATTCTGAATCCCAGCTGCGAAGAAGAGAAAGGGGGCCAGGAAGACGAAGGAGGCTTTGCTCCTACACCCTTCCCCCAGCGCAGCCTCCGCCAGGTGCACGGCTTGGCTGCGGAGGTGACGTGGGGCCCCCAGCTGCCCGGTGGTCACGTGGCATCCTGCTTGTTATTCAAGCATGTCTGTGTGGAGCAGCTCGGCCAGCAGCACTCCCGTGGGGGACAGGCGGATGAGCCAGCCTTGGACACGGCTCAGCAGCCCTCACAGAGGAGCTCTGTCAGTCTCCACTGCCCTTCCAGGGAGGCCGGCCCAGCTCGATCCTGGCTCTGCCCTGTGGGGTAGAAGTTCTGCCCGCCTGCGTGCAGCCAGGCCTCCTGACTCATCCACTCTCTTGTGCAGGGTCTGCTGACGCATGGGGCCAGCAGTCCATCCGATCCCCAGCTCCCCACTCAGAGGTGGTGACATGCACTGGTGTGTGCCGCTCCGTGAGGAAGCACAGCCCGCACACTCCTGCTCTGGGTCGCCGGGCACTTGCACTCCTGCGGGCCGAGAGCAGAAGCGCCTGCCACGGTGTCTTGTGATCCTGGGGGCCAGGCCCAGGGTCCCGGCTGAGCTGGCGTGCAGATGCCAGCTCTCTGCTAACTGCATGCCTCTGCCCATGTGGAGAAGGCATAGTTCCTGGGTGGAATGAGCCGGGGCTGAGTCATCGGGCTGAGGGGCAGGAGGAGGGGGAGGCCGGGTGACACAGGGCACAGCCCTGGGGTCTCCCTCTATGATAGCTCTGCTTTGGGAGGCCTCTGAGGAGGGGCCCTGCACCCCTCTCTGCCCAGCAAGTCTCCCCGCAGCCCACTGTGGCCCTGGGTTCCCACCTAGTCCAGAGCTTTCTCTGCTTTTGAGAGTGAATGGGGGAGCCACCCTCCTTTCTCAACTGCCCCCCACCTGTCTGTCGCCCCTGCCCCAGAAGCCCCAGCAGATCGAGTCCTGAGACTCCGACCCTGTGCCCCATGTAGTGGGGCCAGGCCCCACAGGGCAATTGGTCTGCAGGGCGGGCGGGGGTGACAGCACCCAGCCCCGCACCCCATGGCAGGAGCGCTAGCTCCTCCGAATTACTTCCCGGCTCCTGGATTCATCAGCCACCCCATATTAATTCAGATCTCGGCATTTATCCCCATCTGTCCCAGATTCGTCACCAAGACATGGATGTCGCCGATGTGGTGGGGTGTAGCTGTGGGGGAGCACTGCAGAGTTGGGGTGGGCGCTCCGAGGGGGAAGACCCAGTCGCTGTGGGTGTGGAGCCAGGGAAGCCCCTCCCCCACGTGCTTGCACGCCTGCGCACACGCGCCCGCCAAGCCCGGGCCCCACACCAGGCGCCGAGGGCCCGGGGCAGATAACCTTCCGCCCCGGCTTCGGCATCAGAGAAATTCCTTCTACATGACTCCGCCGCCCTCCCCACCCACTGGGCTCCCCTTCTTGGCTGACAGATGGGCGCAGCTAACCATTCCCAGCTCTCCGGAGAAGCCGTGTCAGGCGGCGCGGCCCCTCCGAAAGGCACGCTTGAATAATAAATTCCAAGGCACCCCTGCCATCTGCAGCCTGCCAATCACGGGGCGCCGGGCACCCCAGGGCTCCCCGCCTGCTGCTGCTGCCAGGGAGCTGGGGTGGACCTAGCCGGAGGGGGCCCAGCCTGCCCCTACCCACGCTCCCCCCTCGGCTGCCCTGTCCTGCTGGGCTGTGACCTGTCCCAGCTGAGGCGGCAGGGCTGTCGCTTCCCGGCCCTCTGCGTCTCCATGCCACCTTGGGACGCAGGAAGTGGCCCTGGCAGTGCTGTGATTCGGGACAACAACATGAGCCTGAGTCCAGAGAGTCAGGATGCTGCCACACTGCTTGGCCACACGGGTGACCCAGGGACCAGCTGCTTCCCCACAGGAGCCTCAGTTTCCCTACCTGAAGGTGGGAGTTCAGGAGAACCGTTTTTCACTGGTGAATTTTGTGTGAGGACTCAGCAACGTGCGTGACAGCGTGCTGGGTCGAGGACGGAAGTGACAGCCCCGGTCGCCACCAGCCGGTCATCGCTGGGACGATCACGAGTGTGGCCGGTATGTTGGGAGTCATCCAGCCTGAGGAGCTGGCTTCAGGGGACCTGGCGGTGGGGATGGGACAGGAAAATGAAACTAGACAAGTCGGCGGACACGTTCAAAACATGAACTGCCTGTGCTGGAGTTTGGTGGCAAGGGCCCTGCAGGGAGTGGAGCTGACTCGCTTGTCTACACCCCGGCAGGGGTGTCTCAGAGCAGAGGACCAGCCAGAGGGTGTGGACTGTGGGTAGACAGGTCAGTGTCACAGGGCACCGACGTCGAACAAACCCCCAGGGCCCCTTCCATGGCTCTGCTGGTGGCCCTAGGCACAGCCACTCCTGCCTCCTAAAGGTTGGGGCCCTGGCACCGCTAGGCTGGATTGGGGAGCCACACAAAGGCATCGCTTCTGGCCAGCCACGTGCAGTTTACAGAGCCTCAGTTTCCTCCCCTGGGAGCTGAGGCTCCACCCAGAGTAGCCGTGGGGAGCAGGGCACTTGGCACCCATAGAAGGCCCTGCACCAGAGGCGATAGCCATGGTGGGGTGCACTGGAGCTAGCAGAGCTGGCAACTTGCCAGCCCAAAGTCACACGGGGGATCACTAGCACAGCCCGAACCCCAGGGAAGATCCCCCAGGCAGAGTCACCTGCTCACCGCTGTTTGACTGCGATTCTCACTCTGTGTACCAAGGTGCCCTGGGGTGACCAGGCCCACTCCAGGCATACTGAGACCTTCTGAAGAGTCAGGTAAGCGCGTGAATTGCTCACTAGAGGTTGTGCGTGGTTCCAGTGTCAGGTCATGCTGCATTGCCTCTGGTGACATCATACCTTTGTGACTCTGGGTTTCTGGCAGGTGCTGTGATAAAAAATAAATAAATAAGTAAAAATAAAAGCAAACAACAGGGCCCAAACCAGTGGGAACCTGGAAATGCGGGGGGGTGGGGGGGGAGGCCCAATCTGACACCGGGTCCCCAAGGCAAGGAGCTCCACGGGGAGCACATGACTCCATGGACAGTGATGGTGCTTATTCACGATGGAAATTAAAAGCAGTATTCTTCGATTGATGTGTGTGTGTATGTGTGTGTATGTGTGTGTTCTCAAAAGGCTAATAAGTTACCATGACCTAGTGCTTAGTAAGCTGTTTGTACATAAATCCTTAATGAGTACAGTCGCTTGTGGTGAGGCAATTCCTGAGCCCTCAGGGTGCCGTGAACCCCGCAAGTCTGAGAGCCTCCGCTCCATGCACACCGCACAGCTTCCAAGGGCTGGGGGGGAGACTAGGAACTCCAAGCCGGAGGCCAGGACTGACACCTTGCCAAGAGAAAAGCAGGAACTGCCCCTCAGATGGCCAGGGAGTCTCTGATTACGTCCAACCAGCTGTTGGGGACATCCGAAACTGTGTCCTCCTGGCTCCCCAGCAGGACAATGGCTAATACGCGCTTCGGCACCCACCCTGTGCTAGACTCGGTACTAGAACAGGGATTAAGCGAAATCGGCTCTCTCCCCGAAGTGGGGGAGGCGGGAGAGGAGGAAGGACAGATGGGAGGGAGGCAGTGTCAGGCCACTGCTGTTCATCATGTTGGGTGCGGAACTGGGGCCTTCCCACTGAACTACATCCCCAGCCCACCCCCCTTTTTAGTTTTAATTTCGAGATAGGGTCTTGCTAATTTGCTAAGTTGCCAATTAAGGCTGGAGCTTGTGATCCTCCTGCCTCAGCTTCCCAGAGTGCTGGGATTACAGGCCTGTACCAGTTGGTGCTGTTTTTATGTTCGCTAATGAATCTCTAAGAATCACCGGCTCTGTGTGGTTCAGCACATTACCCAGAATTCCATAGCATAAAGGAGGCCAGTGAGACAATGGCTCGCCACCACTCCATGTCCCGAGTTGGTTTGCTTGGGCCCTGGTGGCCTGCTCTGGAGACCAGCATCAGCATGCCCAGTGTGGTTGGAGGCCAACTTGAACTTCATTTAAGAGGGGCATGGGCAGGGAGCAGGAGGACAGACGTGCCCATTGGTGGGGTAGAACGGGGACTCTGGAAGTAAATCCAAGCTTCTGGGGCCAGTGGATTTCTGACAGAGATGCCGAGACCATTTAAGACAGGAAATGGCCTTCCTGACAAATTGTGCTTGGGAGAAACACAGAGCAACAGAACTCAACTCAGAATAAATCATTGACATAAGCACAAGACATACCACTGTAAAACTCCTAGAAGAAAATGTAGGATGGGTCTCCGTGACCTTGGTCTTGGCAGTGGTTTCTTCGGTAAGGGACCAAAAGCTGTAGTGGCAAAGAAAAAAAAAAAAAAAAAGGCCGGTTGGACTTGGCTAAGATTGGAACCTTCTTTTATATCATTAAGAAACTGAAAAGACAATCCAGAGAGTGAAAGCAATGATTTGCAAGTCATGTGCCGGATAAGCATCTTGCTTCTAGAAAGTGCGATTAACACTTGAGTAATATAAAGACAACCCAAGTTTAAAAATGAGGAAAGAGTTTGGGTCGGCATTTCCCTAAAGCATATGGCCAGTAAGAACGTGAAAAAGCAGCTAGCTGTTCTTAATTATTCTTAGCACAATGAAATAGTTTCATTCTTCCAAAACTCAACTTCAAATAGATCATAGGCTGGGATAAGAGATGGCGTCAGAAAACTCTCCGGAAGAAGACACGGGACCAGGTGTCCCTGACCCTGGCTTCGGTGATCGTTTCTCAGCTGTGATACCAAAAGCTGAAGAGAGAAACGATAGTAGTAGAGCTAGTGGATTTTACCCAGAAAGACCGTGGGTCTTACCACAAAGGGAACAGGTGAAAATCCAACAATATCAAGTGTCGGTGAGGCTGTGGGAAAACCAGGGGCCACGCACGTTACCGCTGGGAATATGCAACAGGCCAGCCCTGTGTGAAGCCGCTTGGCCCTTCCCCAGGACGTCCATCACAAAAGACCCTGAGCCTGGACGACTCTGCTCCTGAGCATATGTACCCAAGAGAAATCAAAACATATCCACGCCACAGCTAGCACCAGAAGGCACATGGCAGATCCGCTGGTGGCAGGCCCAGGTGGCTGCGATGCAAGCGGCCACTTGCCCACCACAGGTGCTGGGATGATCCACACGCAGGATGTCGTTCGGTGGCACGTGGGAGGAGGGGCAGGCACGCACTCCCCCGCGGACACGGCTTCATTCCTCCAGCCGGAGAAGCAAGTCACGAAGAACCCTAGCACTGTCCACCACTGTGCGACACCATGATGTGGAATACTCAGAACGGGCCACTCTGTGGAGACGGTGCATGGTGGCTTCTGGGAGATCGAGGGAGCGGTGGGTGGGGAATGACACCATGTGTAAAAGGCACGTGATCACAGATCTCCTGCAAAATGCCCCTCCGTGCTCCAAGCACATGCGTCCCATGGTTCCTCCCACCATCCAAGGCAGTTTCAGGAAGTTCTCTTGGGTGAACTTACGAAGCGTGATCCAAAAGTACGGAGAACACCGTCACCACCATCCAAGGCAAAGGTAGGCTCATGAGAACATCACGGGGCATCTTCTCCCACTTCATTCACCAGACTCGGCTCCATGCACCTTAGGGTTCTGCTGTCCGGAAACCCGCCTCTTCCTCTCTCAGCCCCAACCTGGTGATACCACCCCATCGCAGCATTCCTCGGGAGAGCCCTACCTCCCGCTTTCACACTGTCCACCGGGATGAAGCCACCACATTCCACAGACCCTGGTGCACACGGAAGCCACTGAAGTGGGACATGGGGAGAGGGGTTCCCCCACTGCACCATCCCACAGGCCCTCTGGCTCCCCAGGCCCCAGTTCCACACTAAAGCAATTAAGCCATTTACTGCCAGGACCTGGAGGCGGCACTAACATGCAATCACAAACATAAGCAGTTTTATAAGGTAATTATGAATTCTGCTGATTTTTTTTAATCAGTGCAACACAGACCGAAGATTATTTTCTGCTTGGTATCATTCTAATTTTGATCCATCCTCCCTGCCTCCACCCAACCTCAGAAGGATTAAGATGGAGCGGTGGTTAATAATTTGGGCTATGATGACAGACAGAGCCGTCACTTTTTGGGACTTGTACTACACAGAGTGGACCAGGCTGGCTGGCTACCCGTGTTTCATTGCAAGGCCATTTAGAATGCCAAGCGGTCGCCACTGGCGGTTCCGTGGTCCTGGTCTCAGCCCGGGCCACCCTCGTGTCCTGTCCGGGAGTCAGTGGCTGCCTGCCTACTGCTCTGCATGGCTCTGCTACTACCCCTTCCCAACTGGCTGGGCCAAATCTCTCCTTTCAAACTCGTGAATCTCTTCCTCTCCCTGCTCCATCCAGGTGAGCATTATCTTGCTCAAAGGCTCTGCCACCACCTCAGAGACATCTCGGAGTCCCGGTGTCTTTCTAGCTAAGTTCTCTCCCACCAATTTCTAGAGGGCCCCCGTAGTCCTCATCTTCCCCTTGGAAGCCTGGTTCATTATTCCCCTTGACCTCGGTGGCCAGAAATGGTCCCTCGTGGTCCCACCTCACCTGTTCTGTGAATTTCCTGGGATACATCGAGAACGTGGGTCTACACATTGGGATGGTGCCACAGACCAGAGAATGACCGAGCCACGACAGCTGCCCTTCAGAAGCCTCCCCTGCCCAACCTCCAGCTTACCAAGCTCCTGTGTATACGGGGCTCTAAGTTTCACGGCCAAAAGCAAGGCAAGAAGCAGAATTGGGCCAAGAGTTACGTGTTCACATGCACTGTGCCCATCCTTACTGGAAATTCTGCTGGTCTCGGCAACACAGCAACAGTCCGCTCTGTTTTGCTGCAGCCTGGCACAGAGTCTGAGCACTGGGTGAGGACTTCCCTCCCCCCAGGGCAGTGACATGGCTGTGCAGTGGCCTTGGTAAGGCCCTGGGGCACTAGTCTCCTAACACCAGCCCATCAACCCGCCTTCCACCCCCAACAGCCAGGGAGCGCCTACGACACTAAGCCTTTCCACTGGCAGCCCTGGGACACACACCACCTCCCTCACTGTGACTGCTGTGTCTGTCCCCTTTCACCTGTCCCCTCCCTGGCGGGTGTCACCACAGCGTGCTCTGCTTCAGGCAAGTCACTCTGCCTTCTGGCTCTGGGGCTGGAGAGGCCTTGTCCTCCTGTGCTGGGCTCTGCCCCCAGCACCGACCCCACAAACCCTACTTTTCATTCATGTCTTGTCCAAATGCCAGTCCTGTGAGCAGAACTATCCTTGGCAGCGCTGGCCCGAGCAAATGCTTTCTGGCTCTTCCCCTTCCTTTCACCTCCTCCCATAGTTCTTTATTTTGAATGATTGAGTTTTCCAAGCCCAAGGGCGCTGGCCTTGTAATCTCAGCAATCTGTGAGGCTGAGGCAGGAGGATCACAAGTTCCAGCCCAGTCTGGGTAACTTAGCTACTTAACGAGACTGTATTAAAACCAAAAAGCAAAAGAGGCTGGAGATGTTCAGTGTGAAGGCCCTGGGTTTGACCACCAATACCGCAAGTTTATCCATCCATCGATGACTGCCTGGCGTCTGTCTGGGCTTTCTCACTTCTTGTCTGCTAGAATGCACACTGCACAGGGGCAGAGATTTTGCCTGATTCATTCCCTTCCTGTCTCCAGGGCCATGCAGGGACTTGGCACACAGTAGGTACTCAGGAATCCATCACAGAGTGGGTAGACGAACAGCACTTCCATGGCCGCTGGAAGAGACCGGGTGAGCGGCTCCCAGCTCCCTTCCCTCCGAGACTCCAATTATATGTTTACGACGTAATCAGCAATTGAAAAGTTCCCTGTAATAGTAACTGGAGCTTAACATACAAATAAACTCAGCACCATTAAGGATGCTTTGTGGCCGCTGGGGTGGATCGAGTGAGCTAACCGCCCCACGCATAGCAATTAAGTCAATTAACCGTTTACACATGTGCTGAGAGCCTTTTCCCAGACTGGGTTTTCCCGGGCAGCTGGAAATTTGTGCCACGTACTGATGGCGCGAGCTTCCGGTGGCGGTGCCTAGCTGTGGAAGGAAGAGTGACAGGCGGCCGGCCGCGTCCCACACTGGCACCTTCTCCTCGCTCTTCCGGGGCAATGAGGGTGGCTGAGGGGCTCTTCTCGCTCTAGGTGTCCCCAGAGTGTCTTCGGGGAGGGTTTTGACACCTGTGTGTCATTAAGGGGGTGCAAGGACCAGATAAAGCAGGAAGTAGCATCATGGGTAAGGATCAGACCCCCCTGGGGATAGTTGGAATGCCCTCCGTCCCTGGCCTTGGCGGGCCTCAGGGAGCTGACTGCCCGCACTGGACCTCAGTCTTCCCACCTGGGAAATGGGACTGCTCACACCCGGAGGAGGCTTAAGACCAAACAGTCTGACACTTGGCAGTAACTGGTGTGCAACCGCTTAGCCAGCTGGATTCTTGCGCACATTTGCAGGAGCGCAAGGGACTCGCCTCAGGTCACTTATCAAGTGACAAATGCAGAGATTAGGTCTCTAGTTCTGGTTCAGACCTGATTCTCCACGCCCAGCTAAGAGGCCTCGTGATTGCAGAAAGCAACGCCTTCCCCGCGAGGGGTGCGCGCTCCCGGAGGTGCTCACATGCACACACGAGATGCTGTCTCTTCATACCTGCACAGCATCGAACGTGTCTGCATACCTACAGCTCTGTTTTCGTTTCATCCTGGGCAGGGAGCCCAGGGCCTTCTACACAGAGCCACATCTCCAGCCCTTCTTCTTTTAATTTTTGCCTTTGCAATAGGTTTTTGCTACATTGCTAAGTTGTTCAGGAGGGGCTGAAGCTTGCAATCCTCCTGCCTTAGCCTCCCAGCATGCTGGGGACACAAGTCCGCATCAGCCTACCTCTCTGTCTTGATAAAGAACCTCTAATCTACCTCCCACGTTGCATCTTTTTTTCTTTTTGAATGAACCGGCACTGTTGTGGGCTGCATGTAAAATACATACTTTAGTAAATGGGTCCGAGCAACAAAACTTCCTTTACTTTAAAAAAAAAAAGGAGGAAAATTAGAGCGAACTGCAGGCTGGATATGGCAGGTCAAGATTGCAAATTAGCCGACCTGAAAACAGTCATTTGCTAAACTTTGTAACAGAACAAAATTTTAGGCCTATGGTGATTCAACTTTGTTTTTTGAATGAACTCTGTTGAACATGCTGATCGATGGGCTGCCTGCTCTCGCCAGCGCCCATGGGCCATTTGGGCCAAGACTCGGGAATTTAGATGTTAAAACTGATTAGTACATTGGACACCTGAAACAGGTTCATTGCGTGCTATAGGAATTTCATATCAATTTTTTTAAAAAGCTGGGCCTAATGGTGTTGGCTTATAATCCCAGACTCTGGGAGGCTGAGGCAGGAGGATTGCAAGGGCAGCTTAGTGAATAGAAATGAGCTGGGCATGTACAACATGGCAGCTCTGGGTTTGGTTTCCAGTGCAGAAAAGGGGGTGGGGTGAGAAAAACCCCAGAAGGCTTCAGCGACGGCTGAAGCTAGTGGCCCTCGGGTCACCCACTGTGAAGAGTGTGATGAAGAGCAGTGGGACGGGCACGAGGCGAATCCCAGGACGTGCCACCCGTGGGGGGGGACATACCTCGATGTGGAGGTTCCTAGGTCGGCTTGTGGGAAGGGTCTCCCAGGCGAGGACCGGAATGAAAATGTCAGAAGAGGCTGCTGGGAACACAGAGCTGCGAGGTTGCAGGGCTGTTGCAGGTCCAGGACACGGTACCTTCGCTCCAGGCTGGGTGTTGATGGGCACCGGCCCAACAGCCTGGCCAACCTGAAGGTACCACCCAGGCTGTGTGCACAACATTATGGGCTGATGCGTGGGGGCTGGTGTGGGTGGGCAGATGTGAGGAGCACAGAAGCTATTTCTACTAAAACAATCTCATGTTAAATAATACAGAAGTTCAGAGATTTTTTTTAAAAAGAAAACATTTCTTTAAATCACCTTCTTTTGGAGGCCTTAATGATCTAAATTCGACAAAAATGCAAAAAATGCACGGACATTTTCTTGAGTACCAGCCATATTATTACACCTGCCTCCCCTTTTAATGTCTGAATAATATTCCATCGTGTGGACCCACAGTAGCTCTTTTGATTTGTTTAACGCCTCCCTCTTCGGTGGACAGTTAGATTGTTTCTAGATCTGTTCTTTGCTACTGTTAGCCATGTCCTGATGTTCTCCTTGGAAACGTCTCTAACTGCACTCGTAAATGTGGATTGGATGATAGTTTCTGAAAATACTCATTCCAAGCAAAGGACGGAGCTGTCTAACATCAGGAGGGTCCTGTGGAGCTTGTGCTAAGGAGGCCACCATGCCACCTGCGTGTACTCTGTCACAGTTTGGATCTGACATGTTCCGCACAAGCCTCCTGCATTTGAAGGCTGTGCAGGACCCACATGGTGTAAGCAGTGGGCCAGGTCAGAAGGGGTGGAACTTTGGAGTTCGACCCAGAAGAAGCCGATCCCGGGGACAGGACTCGGGAGAAACACCAGCTCCGCCCTTCCTCCCTTGCTCGCTTCCTGGCTGCCTGCCACAGCAGCTTCCTCCAGCCAGGCTACCGCCCGTGCACTTATACCTTTACCAGATGCCCACAAATGGACTGAGACCCTCTGAAACCGCTAGCTGAATAAACCTGAACTCCCTTCCGATGCACAGGGTGGGCAATCTGTCCCAACAATGAAAAAGTAATTCAGGTGACTCTCTGTGAAAGAAGATTGACACAAAGTACTGAGTGGACATCCGCTTCATTCTTCCACAAAGATACAAGGTAACCAATGGCCACCCAAGTGGAGAGCGCCCGCCGGAGCTCTCCAAGGTGCCGGCCGGCTCTGCGCACCTGCTCTGCAGAGTCAAGGCAAGGGAACGGGTCCTCCAGAAGCAAAAGCTGGCAATCCCGTCGCTGCTGGGTGCCTCTGTTTGGAGAAGTCACGTCTCTCCGATTGTCGTGGGTGTCCAGCTCATGCCGGGCAATTGGCTGCCACATCTCTACCCCCTCTTCATTTTACTCGCCATCCATGTACTTGTTTCCCAGGCTTTGCTTTATTCTTTTTATCTGCACTATTCTTTTTAATACTTTTTAAAAATGCTTTTTAACATTGTACCCATGAGCTCTCTCCTCACTGTGTCTACTAGCCCTCTGCTGGGGCAGATGAGGACACTATGTCTCCAGGTGTCACACGTCTCTCATTTTTAATCTGCAAATATTTTTATTGTACCTAGCCTAAGGAATCTTGTTTCTCTTGTTGCTTCTTGTTTCACGTGTGTACTTAGGAAGACCCCGGATGCTTCAGGTCCTAACACGTTAGCCCGCATGCTTGCCCGGGGCCGTGGCATTTTCTGCTCCTAGCTGATGCCCAGCTATTGGAAATTAGTCTTACCGCATGGTGTGAGGTAAGGACTTGCTTGAGTCTGGGTTTCTCTCTAATGGTTAAGCAGTCATCCTGATGTCATTTGTGGAATGATCCTTTCTCAAGTGAGTTGAAACGCTGCCTTGATCACATACTGAGTTTACAAGTCCTCAGGTCTGTCTCTGGGCTGACTTGTTTTTATAATTGGTAAGGAAAAATGCCTCTACTGGCCTCCAAGTTACATTTCCTGCCTCTGAGGAAGGACCGTCCTGTGTATTCATCCTGCCCCTCCAACCATCCACCCATCCAACTAGTCTCCCATCCACCTGTCCACACAACATCCTTCCATCCGCCCACCCACCTACATCCCTCTTCTTCTCCCACACTCTTTTACACAAGTCCTTCCTGGGTCAATGACACAAAATCACCTCCTGCCGGGTGCTGTGTGTAGCAGGTCCCAGGCTGTGTAGGCACTCAGTGGGGAAACTGAGGCTTGGAGAGGCTGACTCACCCTCCGGCCTCCTCGCACTAGGGAACCCCGAGGGAGACAGCCCAGCCCAGATCAGCATGATAACATCAGCTTTGACTTTAACGCACACTTACCAGGTGCCAGCACCACGCACAGCAGATTCAGGTGACCCAGTTTCTGTCCCTGACCAGAGGAGACAGGGTGGCAGGTAACTGGTGACAGAGGCTGGCATGAGATGGGGGTACGAAGTCCACCAGGGGTTCCCTGACGAGGCCAAGGTGTGTGGTGTGCTGCCCAGAGGAGTGACTGCTGTCACGCTGGCCAATGCAAAGGCCCACTTCCGGGGACAGCTGCAAGTTGGTGGACGGGCATTTGCCTGCACCAGGTCCCCGCACCAGGGCTGGAGGACCGTGGACAGCGTTCCAGAGAATGAGCAGGCAGTCTGCGGAGACGAGGAAATCAACGCCTTTTAGATCGGCCTTCTGGGCCCCACAAACCTCGCCACCTGTCCACGTGCACGTGTTCCAAAGTTTAAGTACCTTTTTTTTTTTCCCCAAGAACTCTGTTAAAGTTAACCTGGCCTCAGAATATATGGTGGAAATCTGCTATAAATAGAGGTAAACAGAGATTGTAAAGATAAATAACAATGCCTGGCTTGGGAGGTGTGATCCTTTGGTCTATTTACTGCCGACACTAAAAAGGAATGGCCAGCGATGTGGCGTCTTTAATGACTTACTTCTGCGCTGGCAGCCTGCGGTCCCTGTTAGGCGCTAAAGATTCACAGACACCAAAAGCCTACAGATAATTAAATATTGATTTTTGTTTCCTAATCCTCTATAAAAATTGTCCTGGGTCTCCCAGCGGTGGTTTTTGCTGGCCAGGGCCTGGGAGAGAGGCGAGGGGCCTTGAACCCTCTTTGTGCTCCTGGGGTGGGGGCCTGGTGCCTGGGGTGCCCAGAGAGGACAGCAGGGCTGTCCAGGTCACCCCACCTGGCGCCGGAGCTGCGCCTCTGGGTGCACCTGTCCAGCTTGTCGGTGCCCCTCGGGGTGCAGAGAACTCTGGACTTGCTCCCTGTTCTGACCCGATCCCATCTCCACCAGGCATGCCAGAAGCTTGGTGTCCGTCGGGGAAGAGGACCAGGGAGAAATTCGTGATGCGAACAGCTCTCCTCCCATCCTCTGCTCCCTTCCCTTTCTCTCTCTTTAAAAAAAAAAAAAAATTGCACCTCATTATCACTTTCCCTAGTCTGGAGTGCAGCAAGGGACATCAGGGTTCGGTGTTCCTGGCCGGCCAGCTCGAAGTGGGAGGGGCAGGTTTCCTTGGGAGTTTACTGTGTGGCTTTGGGCAAGTGAAAACCAAAATCGCTTCTGTGCCTCAGGCCTCCTGTCTGCTAAATGGAGATGTTAATTACAGACCCCCTGCCAACTCCCTCAATCACCTGGACCTAGGGTTTCCCTAAGCTTAGGAATAGGAAGCGTCTGCAACGTGCTATGAATAACAGATGTTTACTTCTTTTTAAGTCAGATGAAATAGAAGCTAACCGATGTGTACTTACAGTGAAGGAGACGCCAGGGAATGGTGGAGACTGCGGCAAAGAAAGACGGCACGACTCTGGCTGATTTTCGCTAGGTAGGAACCAATGTCCATCGTCACCAAGCCATCCAAGATGTGCTAGAAATCTGGGCTTTCGGGTGGAAACACAGAGATTCTCTTTGAATGGTGGCAACTGATCCAGATTTCGAGCGCAATGCAATCCCACCAATGACAGACAAGTGAGGTGAGGGAGACGTCAGTGTTGTGACCTGGTCACCCCACAGTGTGGACGTGTATCAAGACAGGGCTGGCGCGGCCCTGGGGACCACTTACCCCGCTGCTTGCAGTGGCCTCTCTCTGTGAGGCCTTCTAGCTGGTACCCACGAAGTCGTTCTGTGGACAGCAGCAATTGTGGACAGAGCAGCGGCCCTCATGGGTGAATGGCGGGACTGGGATCCCAGCGGTGGGCCAGCATGGGAGTGGCTGGAGGTCCTGAGGCCCTGTCTACCAACCTTCACTTCTGTCACTGGAGGAAGCCATGTTTGTAGACTATCAGCTTTGAAAAAAAAAAAAAAACTAATATTGTGAAATCCTGAGGTTTTTGTAATACAAATAGTTTATCTTTTTTTTTTTTTAAATGTGTGTCTTAGTTATTTTCTCATGGATGAGACAGAATGCCCGACATCCTCAACTTAAGGGAGGAAAGCTTTATGTTAGCTCAGAGGCTCAGAAGGACCCAGGTGGTCAGCTGGAAAGGGTGGAGCCTCAGGGTGGGGCCGGAGATGGGGTCCCCCCAGTATCGCAGTCTCTGAGGAAGGGCGGAACCAGCACGTACGCCTCTGGGTCAAGCCCCAAGCAGTGTGTGTGGTTCTGGGGATCCGTCCCAGGGCTACATATCCAGCCCAGTTTCTAGTTTTGATGTTGAGACAGAATATCGCTAAGACTTTAAGTTACTCAGGCTGAGCTCGAGCTTGTAATCCTCCTGCCTCGGCCTCCCAGAGTGCTGGGATCACAGGCCTGTATCACCAAGCCTGGCTAGTGCATCCTTTTGAGACCCTCAGATTCTAACGTCTCCCACGCTCCAAATTCAAAAGATGTAGCCAAGATCCTTGGGCCCTACGTGCCACACTTCTGGAAGTGTGACCCCTCGCACGACGCCCCGGCTCCTGGCCACTGACCCCTCACTGTCCCATGACCCCATCCACTAAGCGAGAGGCGGCTGGCACAGAGACACACAGCTGGGAGAGACGGGGCCCTCTTGGGCATGTCTGCAGCTGTGATGGCCCCGTCATCACCTAACGAAGTCAACACCACCAAAGACCTGGAAGTCTGTGCTGCATTTTTCCACAAAGCCAGCATGGAGACTCCCTCCCTCCCTCCCTCCCTCCCTTCCTTCCTGTTGGTTTGTCTGTTTGTGGCACCGGGAACTGAACCCAGGACCTTTGCATTGAGCTACATCCCAGCTCATTTTCATTTTGATTTTGAGTCTGGGTGCCACCAAGCTGCTAAGTTGCCCAGGCTGGGCTGGAACTCGCAGTCCTCCTGCCTCAGCCTCCCCATGTGATGGGACTGCATCACCCGGCCTGGCTTGGACCCCTCCTCACTGTGAAGGGGCTGTTCTCACTGCCTGGATCCTGATTGTCCCTTGGAGGCCAGCGTGTTAAAGGTTTGGTCCCCATGGCACTGTGAGGGGTCGGGAGGAGTCTTTGGGGTGAGGCCCAGGGAGCCTCAGTCACGGGGTCGTGCCCTGGAAGGTGACAATGAGCCCCCAGCCCTTGCCTCCACCCTCCTTCCCCCCACCCCCATCCTTTGCTCTGCCCCACCCTCCTGTCACGAAGGGCCACCACTCACAGGCCCAGGGGCAGCCCGGACGACAGGCAGTGGGCTGGAACCTCCAAAACCGGGAGCCAAAGATGAACCTTTCTTATTCATAGTTTGATAACCTCCAGGATCTTGTTAAGAGTGACAGCAGGTTGGCGTCTGGAAGGTCTGCAAGCTTGGGCCGTCAGGGCCAACCTGAGAGCCCCGGCCTCCATCCAGCAGGTAACAGCTGGGTCCCACCTCCTCCCGTTCCAACACTCAAATATGTCCCCAGACATTGTCACGTGTACCCAGGAGGGCGCAGTTGGGAGCAGGGTGGAAAACATCCACAGAGAGCTGAACTTGAGGGAAGACTTCAGACTGGATTGCCCAGAATCCAGTGTGCAGCTGTCACCCCACCCAGATCGGGGCTTCCCCCCGAGGCCTCTGCGGGGACGCGGTCAGCATGTCATGTCAGAGGGCCTGAGGGCCCGGGAGCCTGCTGTGGGTAATTATGTGGAAATCATGAGATTTCCTTCCAGAGAGCTGATTCAGCCTTTCTCCAAGAATCTGTTGTGTTGACTTCATCAAGCTTTGGTGAAGGAATTCCTCTGGGTCCGAGGGCAGACCTAGTATGCCAGGGGGTGCCCACTGGTGGTAGGGGGCTGCACCCACTGGAGGTGTTTCTCTCTGAGGACACTATGGGGCCGATCGATGGATACGGTGCCTGGGAGGGAGCCCACAGTAACAAGCAACCACATCACCCTGGGGAGCGCGTGCTCTGGGAAAGGCTGGAACACAGGTTCCACATCGCCTGCAAACTCTGGGCCACCTACAGTGCGGTTGGGCAGCCCTGGGCTCAGGAGGACACAGAGGGCGAATTCTGGTCCCCAGAGGGGGATGCTGTGGCAGGGGAGGGCCTTTGATGGGCTCCAAGCTACATGGTCACCCTCTCCATGCAGTGTTACCTGATTAATGCCACCATCAGAAGGACAGAGGCTGGATTGGAAGAGGGGAGTTGGGCCTGGTGGCATAGGCTTGTAAGCCCAGCACCCTAGGAGGCTGAGGCAGGAGGACTGGAAGGTCCAACCCAGCCTGGGAAACTCAGAGATTTAGTGAGACCTGTCTCAATACCTCAAATAAAAACCAGCAGGGGATGCAGACCAGTGCAAAGGCCCTGGGCTTGATCCCCAGTACCACGAAAAAAGGGAAGAAAAAGAAAAGAAAGAAGAGACAAGACCTGGAAGAAGAAACAGCGACTACAGCGGGCACTTCACCAGGGAGAATTTAATGGAGGACACCAGGCAGGAGTGTGGTGCCCATAAATAAAAGCGTTAACAGGAGAAACTGAGCCGGGCTGCAGGGAGCCACGACCTCCCTCTGCATCTAGAGAACCCAGGGAGGAATGCGGGGCCAGGGCCAGGGCCATGCGGCAGGGGCCCAGAACTCTATGGGTGCCCGAGAGCTGGAGGACCAATGTGTGGAGGGACGTGGAGAACCGGCCATCCCTGCAAGGATGATGTGTCCTGGGACCAGGTCACATGGTGGTGCAGCCCCGCTGCTGGGTGTGCAGCGCGGGTACAGCCAGTCCCTTTCCAAGGGGCTCCCTCTAGTGCCCCCTGTGGGCAGAGGCTCATGAGGTCCAGCAGAGGCCATAGAAAGGCGGGATGTGGCACCCAGCCCCGGAAGGGAAAGCCGAGATTTAGGAGGGCCCATGGGGGTGTGGCAGGTGCAGAGCCAAGCGGAGATCCATCTGCCGGCTTGCTCCGGCCCCTGGCTTGGGCATCCCTGGAGATTCAGGGTGGCACTTCCCACCATGGTCCCCTGCAGCCTGGCACACTTTCCTGGGCACCAGCCCCTCCTTTACCTAAGACACCAGAGCATTATTAGTTGCTTCCTCCCTCGTGGTCACAAGGCCATTCCCACTGCTCCCGGGGCTGCCCTGGCCCTGTGAGCGTCTGCTCTCTGGCTGCTCAGGCACCCTCAGAATGCAATGCCGGGGTACCATGGCAGGGCTGCGTGGGTGGCGAGATGGAGCATGGGAGCTCCCGAGGGGTCGCAGTCACGCCCAGCACCCCCAAAGCCTCTCAAGCCGCTCAGATCTCAGAGGTGCAACAAACCACAGACCTTGCCCCTTCTCCTCACTGGATGGGTAGCCCGTTTTAGAGGGCAATCCCCCGCCTCCTGTCTCTTCTGAGGCCTGCAGGGTGGCCCCACTGCCTCTACTGCACAGGGCAAAGTTCTTGGCACACAAACTCTTTTCTCCCCGGCATGTGCACATGCACTGAGGCAGTGAACCTCAAAGATTTTTTTCAGCCTTGCCAAAAAAGGCAACGAGTTTTCCCGCAAAGGGAGCATTCTCCTTTAACGGTGCCGAACTGTGCACACCCTTCTGTGGAGCGATAGCCAGCGAAAACCCCGGGAAGAAAAGCCAGGCTTGATTTTATGCTAATATATGGAAGGAACGTGACGGGGGAGTCACAGGTAACACAATGAACTTAGCTTCCTTCTCCCTGTATATTGAATTATAATGACTAGTTTCCATAGCAATTACCGCATCACCTCGCGCATTAGCGGGAAGATCTGCCGCACTGTTTCCCGGTTATCCCTGTAAACATTTCTACTTTTTTACAACGTTCCAGGGGAAAACACAAGCCCTATGGGCCTGCGGCAGCTGGAGAGTGTATTACAGGAGGTTCACCACGCCCGCGGCGGGGGGGCAGCGGCGGCGGCGGGGGTGGGGGGGCTTTGCTAAGTTTGGGGGTTGGTTTTCCATCTCTGCCCTCAGCAGCTCCTTGTCATGAAGACTCAGAGGGGGAGGTGGAGAGGGGAGACTGGAGGTGGCCCACAGAGCCCCAGGAGGTGGAGGGGCCCCTGGCCGTGCCTGTGGCTCGGTGGGTTCGGGATGAGTTCAGGGCATAGTTCTGCTAAGATCAATGTTTTTCTCATGTTGAGCTTGGGGGAAGACAGGGGATGGTTGCATTTCTCAGAAGACTGAACATTGGGACTGCATGGGTCTGTGTCCCTTGGAGGGAGGGCCCTGTGTCTTAGAATTCTGGCCACTTCTGGAGTGCATCTCCTGGGGATGTGGGAGTCTGGGCATCCCTTCACAACCCCCACCCCAAGTTTGGCCATGGCTGCCTTGACAGCGTTTCCCTTGCCCTCCCACACACCTAAGGGTAATAGGCACCTGGAGACCCCTTTCCAGATGAGACTAGGCAGGGCAGCCCAGGAAGGATGAGCTGGCCACCGCACCCCACCAACTTGGCCGAAGACCTGAACTGTCGGGGGTAGCTAACGCTACAGTGGCCAGCTCTGGTAGACAAGGTGACTTGGAGCCAAGCTGAGGGACTCCCAGCTAGGGGGTTGGCTCTGAGTTTCTGGCTGGGAGGAACATGGGGTCTGGAAGTTGTGCCTACACTGGTGCCCCTGGGATGAGGGGCCGTCTGGTCCCCACGGAGCTCTGAAGGTCACCAGAGGAAGGGCCTGCCCGGCGGCTTTGGGAGGGGAACTCATGGCTGGGAGGTCAAAATGGCTGATACATCCCAGGATAGGGCCTTTCCTTCCCTCTGCCTCTGTTAACTCATCTTTAAAGTGAAGCCCCACCCTCGATCCGGGTGTTTGGAGGAACCTGAGACGACGGGCTCAGGATTCTGTGCTCAACTCCCAGACGCTTCAGTGAGGATTCACCTGGCCCCTCAGGGTGACCTCGAGCCAGCTGATCAACATCACAGGTGACAGGCATGGGAGGCTGGCCACGAAGGGTCCTGCTCATCTGGAGTCCAGGCGTGACTGGACCCTAACTAAGGGCATTACTGAAGTGTGGGGGTGGCGGGGAGCGACATGGGGCACGCCAGAATCAGAAATCCCCACGTGACAAGAAGCTCTGAGTCCAGCAAAACGCTTGACCGGCTGGATAAGGAGGATATAACCGACCTTGGGAAGATTGCCATGAGATGAATAACCGCAATGCAGGGATTAAGACTTCTCAGAAGAGATAGGCGGGACCCCCGAGGGGAAATCCTGATCCCCTCTGAGCTCGGCCTCCCTCCGCGAGTTGTAAGCCCTCGGGCAAGTGGGCACTGAACAACACTTCTGCCCAGAGTAAGCCCCCCTGCAACCCCGGGAAAGGGCTCTAGGCTACACGCGCGACGCCCACGCACAGCCGCGGGCCTGGCTGTCTCCCAGAGTGCCCGGGGTGGTCAAGGTGCCCTGGAGCCTGGTGTGGGGTGGGAGTCCAGGACTCCAGGCCTGAGGCATCCATGAAGGAGGCCTCCTAAGGGGGTCTGGCCCCCTGGTGCCAGGGGTGGGCTTGCAACCAGGAGAGCCCTGATGTCACTGTCTTAGTTACTTAGTTCTGTTGCTGTGACTCCATACCAGACACCCCCAGATTCAGGGGAGGAAAGGTTTATTTTAACTCACGGTTTCAGAAGGTCACAGTCCACTCAGGGGCAGCCGGCAGCCACGGAAGTCTATGGCAGAGGCTGAGGTGGAGGCAGCTGCTCACGACATCACACACAGGAAGCTGAGTCAGGGTGAGTTGGGATTTGTCCCCCAAGGAAGGCAGGAAGCAGCTTATATATCCTTCCAGGTCTCATCCCAGGGATCAGCCCCTCCTGGATCCAGGTGTGGAAGGTGTGGTAAGCCCCCACTACATGCCTGTAATCCAACTTCACACCTGTAACCCACCCCTCCAGACTAGGCCCCAATCTCCCAAGAGCACATGGTTCCATAGACAATCCATAACTATCAAATCCATGAGACTTTTGGGGGACATTCCAGATCCAAACCCCAATAGTCACCTTGCTGGTGGAGCCTCCGGCTTTCACCTGTGACGTGGGAACAAGGGAAAACCCCTGGTGGCAAAGCACTTTCCCAGGGAATCGGTGGGTCCCCGTCACAAGCTACCTCGAGCACACCCACTTCCGGAAGATTCCAGGCCTCCCCTTATCTAGGACCCGGAGCTGACCAGCTTCCTGCTTGTGGTGTGAGCTGGGGCAGTAAGCCCCAGGGCTGGAACGGGGAGCCAGCCGCTCCTG
Source organism: Ctenodactylus gundi (assembly GCA_004027205.1). NCBI lineage: Eukaryota > Metazoa > Chordata > Mammalia > Rodentia > Ctenodactylidae > Ctenodactylus > Ctenodactylus gundi. Next base: position 8,641 of record PVKB01007561.1, on the reverse strand, counting down.
GGTTGGAAACCCACCTCTGTCCTTCATTAGCTGGGCTCATCATCCCTTTTCTCCTCTTAAAAATGGTGATTCTCCTGCCTGGGGCATTTGCAGCCGAGGACAGGCTTTAGGCCTGTAGCAGGCACACACAGTAAATATGGCTGCCACTCCCTGGGCGATGCTACCTTGGTACTGCTGCAGAGCCCTGCCCTCCACCTTGGCCCACTGCCCTCACCACTGGACATGTCCCCCTTGGCCCTGTGCCCGAGTCCTGGCATGCATGCCTTCCCAGGCTGCACTGGGCTTTGCAAAGCCAATGTAGGAAATGTGGGGTGAGTTGAGTATGAAAGACCACGCATTCGGCTCGGCTCCTTTCTTCCTGGCTCTGTGCGTCCTTGGTCCTATTTCTGTCCGTCCCTCTGAAGTTCCGGAGCTGTCCTGTGCACAGGTGCGGTTGCAGGAGCAGTCTCAACCCCATCCACGCACGTCTCTGGTCCCCCCTGCCCCGCACAGCCTGGGAGGCAGCATCACCCCAGCAGCCCCACTGGGAAGCAGCCCCTCAGCGAGCCTGGCTTCCGGGCCCCAACTCCAGGACCTGTCAGGTGTCCCCACCCGTGTATGGTCAAGTCACAGAACACAAAAGTGGCCGGAAGGCCCCTCCTGGGGGAGTGGGGCTTGCGGTTCCTGGGTTCTCCCTGGAGAAGCTAGCTTGCCCCCTCACTGCTGGGGCCTGGCATGTGCTCAGCGGTGACAAAGTGACCCACCGTGGGGACTCCCCTGGCCAGGGAAGGCCAGACTCTCAGATGTCCCCTTAGCTAACTCCTCCAGTTCCCAGTCCCCAGAGGCTGCGGCTGGGCCCAGCAACCTTTGCTCAGGACAAGTGGGACATTGCACCGCTGCTGGCCACTGCCCTGCAGTTGTGTGGGACAGTTCCTGCCAGCTCAGCCACCCAGGCTGGTCCCAGAAGACAGAAACCAGGGGGGGGGGGGTCTCTGCAGCCACAGCCACAGCCACAGAGGGCGATGGGTTAGCATGTGCCACAAGGGCGCCAGCTGGAGGAGAGCGGTCGGCAGAGCCAGAGCCTATGGCTCCTAACAGGACCAGGGTCGGCTGGGGCATGGGGGGACAGTGTGCTCAGAGATGACACAGAAGGCACCAGGCCGGGAGGGCGGTGGGTGGGCTCTGCTCCCAGGGTGCGGAGCTGCCATGGTGGGTGCTCCCTGCCCAGGTGAGCTGAGCTCTGGGACCCCGACCTCCTGCCGTAGCCTGCTGAAGTGGGGCTCCTTCCCCATGCTGCCCCCAACTCTCCTAAGTAAGCTGGGCTTCCGTCCTGCAGCAGGTAGACACTGGTGCTTGGAGGCAGCTCCCCAGGCACGGGAGGGGCTTAGCTTATCAGGCGCGACGTGGACAGTGGCTGGAGCGTGGCTCTAAGGGCCTCGTGGAATACCAAATTCTCATCCTCTGGGCCCCATGGGTTTGAGTTCGAATCCTAGTTCTGCAGTGTGATCTGGGCAGATCACAATACCTGGACGTCAGCCTTGACTCTTTCATAGCAGAAATTAAAAGAAGCTGACTTTCCATTTGACCTGTGAGAACGAGCCAGAAGGCGTGGGTGGGTGGGTGCAAGCCGTGTGGACTCAGGGTTTGCATGCTGCATACAGTAGGTGCCCACTACTGACCACGGTCACCACTCAGGTATCCTCTAGAGCTCGTGAGGCCCCAGAAGGATGATGCCACAGCAATTTGGGTTTCGGTGAGGAGACTGGGGGTCAAGGTCCCTGTCCTGGATGGCCCAGCCTCAATGTGACCCAGGCTACCCTGCTACCCAGGATGCACTATTGGAAGTTGATTCTTTGAGGCCCCAGGGGAAGATGGGAACTCGAGCCTAGGGACCCAAGGAGTTGCCCCAGAATGCCAACCTAAGCCAGCCAAACCAACTTAGGGACAGGGGCACTTTGGAGCCCCCTAGAACCCCAGTGTCTGCAGCTTGAGTCTGAAAAGCTCAACCGGGCAGAGAAGAGGCAGAAGCTCACGAGTTGCAGGAACAGAACCCCTGGCACCACCGATGTGGGAAGGCGGCAAATGGCCCAGACAGGGTGGCCAGGCCAGCGTCCTGCCACTTAGAGGAAGATTTAGGAGCGACCAGTGGGAAAGCCAGACATGCTGGCTGCTGGATTTACTGGGCTTTCCAACGAGTCCGGCAGGAGGCCCCTCTGTGCCCAGCGCCATCAGCAGTTCAGATGGCTGGGCCAGTGACAGCGTCCAGTGTCTCCTGGCATCATGGGGTGGGCGGGGCAGCTGGCTAGTTCTTGTCCCGGCGTCTCTGGGGTGATTCATGGTTATGACATGCAGCATTTCGGAGCCTGGCTGTGGGCCAGGGAATCTGCCTTGAAAGTCACCAGACCTGGGGGTCTGACTGACATTTGCCGGGTGCCGGGCACGCATGGCCACACAGGGGCGGCTCCATGAGTCTTTTCCAGAGGAGGATGTCTCCTCAGGGTGGGCTGAAGCGAGCTTTGCACACACACCCCACTTCATTCCTTGAGGGGACCCTCCTCTGCTCCCTCCCGGCACCTGTAGCCGCTGGAGTCAGTTTGCAAGCAGTTGTGAGAGGTAGACTTTTCAAGGAATCCCAAGGGGACCCCAAAGACGTCCTTTGAAAAACAGATGACAGAGACAAGCAGGGCTGCGGGCACCAGCAACGGCAGTGGAAAACTGGGTGTCACGCCTGATCAGCCACTTTCACAGAGGCCACATCACTGGCTGTCCTTGTACTATGAGCCCCTTGATCGCTCAGTCATTCAACAACCACGGTGCACCTGCTGTTTACCAGACCCAGACAGGAGAGGTCACAGGAAGGGCAAAGCAGGCGTAACATCACACTCAGGAGGGAGCACAGCTTTCTTCTGCTGCTCGTTGACCTTCTGGATGATGGAATTCAACTTTGACCTCACTGCTCAGGGGTCAAGGGGGTCAGGGAGATGGTGCAGCTGAGCCTGCGGGCAGAGGGCTGTGAGCTGAATGACGCAGGGAGAGTCACAGGTCCCAGATGGCGGGCACTGCCCCCGTGCCAGCCTCTTCCAGGGCCCTGGGGCCACCCTACCTGGATCCTCCATGCTTAGCATTGGGCTCTGGAGGAAGTCACAGGGATAATATATAAGTCACACATTACATATTATCTACATGCTATGTGTCATGTATAGTATCACATATGCACTACACAGTGTATAAGTAATATGCTACATATGAAACATTTAGCACAGGTTATGTACTATATTAATTATTTAATACATATAATATGCATCATAGTGTATTTGCATGCTGGATATGTGTTATTGAACACCTGAGCACCTTAGGCACACCCATGTTGACACACCTGAGTGCCCAGCTGGCGCCCAGGGGACGGGTCCCAGAGGGCCAAACATGCAGATGCTCAAATTCCCCGTGAGCATGGCCCAGCGTCTGCACACGGCCCTAGCGCTGGGGACCTGCCGTGCCTGCCCTGACGCCCACGCTGTTCCCTGCTGTGTCAGGCACAGTGCTTGGCCTGAAGCCAACGTCACTTTTGCTTTTTGGAACTTTCTAGACCTTTAAAAACTATTTTTGATGCATAGTTAGCTGAATCCAGGGCAGGGAACTGTAGAGACAGGAGGCCAGCCTGGCGGGAGCCCCCACGGTGCCTTGGAGAGGGGCAGCTCCATGGGAAGTTTCTTGGCCTTCACTAGCCCAGGCCCCGCTGCCCTGCACCTTGGCACCTGGGTCATCCACACTGAGGCCGCTCGGGTTTCTGATTTTGTGGATGACCCGAAGGAGGCAGGCACAGAGAGGCAGGCAGGTCTGCCCGAGGTCACACAGACCGGCGGTCGGAGCGGGGTCCTGACCCAGCACTGTGGCTTCTGGGTTCCTGGAGCTTTCAATCCCCACCTGGTCCTCAGTTTCCCCATGTGCACAGAATAGGGGCTGGCCACATCCTCTCCGTGGCCCCACCACTTCTGAGTTCCTGATGACCCTATACACAGGCCAGAGAGCCAAGAGTCCACTCAGCACGGAGCCCGGCTCGGCGCTGGGACCCGAGCAGCAGCCAGGCAGGGCGCTTGGCAGTGACCAGAGGGCTCAGGGTGGCAGTGAGGATTGAAGATCCTTCAAGAAGGGTGGGAAGGCCCCTGGTGACCTCCCACCCCAGCAGTGTGGCCACTCCGGTGACTCAGGCTGCAGGGGCCCATCTCCTGTGGCCACAATTGAGTGTCTACCAAGCATCGGAGCGATTAACCCCACCACAGCAGTCAGACGAGTGCAGGAATGGTCAGCAGCAATTTCCACACGTTTGCTCTCACGGTCAGCCCCTGCCTGAGGGGAGCTGTGCACAGGACGCAGACACAAGCTCATGGAGGATCTGTATGGACGGTCGCCTCGGTTCTTGGTTGCTGTCCCAAAATACCCGAGGCAAGGTAACTTATAGAGACTGAAGGATCGGCTGGGTGTGGTGACACAGGCCTGGGATCTCAGCACTCTCAGAGGCTGAGGCAGGAGGATCACAAGTTCAAGCCTAGCCTGGGCAACCGAGTGACTTAGTGAAATCTTGTTTCGAAAGATAAAGGGGTGAGGGTGCTGGTAATGGGAATGCAGTCCAGTGCAAAGGCCCTGGGTTCACTTCCAAGTACATATATATTACAAGTTTACTTGGTTATTTGACTTGGGGTTCTGGAAGATCAAGAGTGTGGTGCTGGTATCTGCTGGGGACCACCCCCCCCCCCCACCGTGTCACGCAGAGGGCACTGCACAGCAAGGCGACATGGGACTGCCAGCTCAGGTTCCTCCCCGCAAAGCCACCAATGCCGTGACCTGCTGGAACCCTCCAGCCTCCCTAACCCTAGCCACTTCCTGGAGGCCCTGTCTCCAGACACACCAGCACATGATTCGGGGGGTTGAGTCTGTAGTGCAGGAGCTTCTGAAAGTCATGTTCAAACCTCGGCAACAGCTAGGACTTTATCTCTTGGCGTCAGGTTATGTTTGACGGCTAAGGCTGGTTTGACGGCGATACATATTGGGCCCAGGGGACCATTTTGACATAGAAACAAAAGCCCCAGTGTTTGAGGGTTCTTCCGGAACCAGAACCAATGGCAGTGGGCACACAGTGGGGGCAGGTGTTCCCCCCCAGTCATACGACCTCCTTCTTCTCCTCCAGCCTTGCTCAGTTCCAAAATTCTAACGAGGACTTTGCTCCTCCTGAGTGCCAGATTTGGCACCGGGGATTTGGGGAGGAGGCCGGCAAGGTGGCAGGGACCTTCCGTCCTTCTGAGGGGTATAGGCTGGGGAGGGAAGCCTGGGACACCTGTCCACATGGGAGAACAGGGCAAGGCTGCAGCCTGGGGACAGGCAAAGGCCAAGCGAACCCGGCTGTCGGGAGTCCGTCTGGGCGGTGGCTGGGAGCTGAGGGCAGGGGGCTTTCCTTGGAGAGGAGACCCCAAACTGGGCTTGGCATGGGGGGTGATGGGAGTTTAGGGACAGGAGTGCACTCAGAAGAAATCAGAGTCAGAAAGGCAGCAGAGCCAAGCCTGGTGGCACAGGCCTCTAATCCCAGCAGTCTGGGAGGCTGAGTCAGGAGGATCACAAGTTCGAGGAAGTAAGCAACCTAGCAAGAACTTGTCTCAAAATATAAATAAATAAATAAATAAATAAATAAATAAATAAATAAATAAAAATAGGCTGGAGATACAGCTCAGAGGAAAGGCCCTGGGGGCAATCCCCACGTACACAAAATCAACATTAAAATACGGAACACTGAACTGGCCAGTGCCCAACGGACCTCTTCCAAATAGCCGGGTTGGGGGGGGGGGGCTTCTTTGGCCCCCAACAACAGGAGCAGATGCAGAAGTGGCTCACCTGTATCGCAGGTGTGCAGATGGTGTGGGGGTTACATCCCCTCCAGCCACCACTTTTCAGAAGGAAGCAAAAATCTCATTTCTTGGTTTTTAACTGTTACCAACGGATTTGATTTAGCAAAGTCACCATCACCACAGACCTGGGACCATCAACCTGTCCTGTGTGCTCCCAGGCCACATGGTAAGTTCCACCCCATCTGTCCAGGCGCCCCTTGACTCCTCTCCCGAGGCTACATGCCCTCAAAAGACTCCGCACCCCAAGGACCCCCAACACCCACCATCCACGTGGCTGGCTGGATGGGGAAAACCATTAGAATTGATTTCTTGGGGCCTCTCGGGAGGCAAAGCGGGTCCCCGCGCCAGGAGACGAGGGATCCAGGCCACGTCGCCCGCTGGCTTCTTGGTTCTTGGACTGTTTCGGCGGCGTCTTTTGATTACAACATCAGTTTGAAGAGACGCTAATTGTAGCCTGCTTACAATGCTGGTAATTATGCGTATTACATTTTGATTCATTATCATACGTCAACACGGCTTCAGAATGGGGGTGGCTGGGAATCGTTTTTTATAATCGGTTATTGTCTATGGAGAGAGGGGGGGAAAAAAACCCCGCACTGAGCAGGAGTGGATGCTCTTTGTTGGAACTGCATATCGGATTATATATAAAAGTCGTCCTCTGACATCCAGAAAATGGACAGTTTAAAATAAATTGCTGCGGCTGATCAACAAGATTGCTGGCTCTTTTTTTTCCCCTTTTAGACTAATGAGAGAAATAGTTTTCGGGTCTCTAATAGCGATATGTTCCTGCGTGTCATTTCAAGAGCTTTCTTCTTAATAAAGGATGACCCCGGCTTCCCCCCACTGTGGGAGACGTGGTGCTATACCCCGACGTGTTTGTGATTCCAGGCAGAAAAGAAGAGGGAGAGAGAGACAGAGGAAGGAGAGAGGGAGGCAGGTGACGGGGGGTGGGGGGGCAGAGTGACCAGAGTGACTATGTTCCCTCACCTTGCAAATAGAAAAATAAACAAACAGCGGCAAGGCGAAGCCCAGACTTGGACGGAACACCCTCAAGGGACCGAGACAAGCTACTGACTAAGTCACCAGGCAGTAGGAATAGCCAGGCACCAGCTTGTGGGCACTGCCAGGGCTGGGGCACTTGGAGCACGAGCATCTCTGATGCTCTGGGTAACCTGTCACCCCCACCCCCACCATCGTAAAACCTACCCCCGCGGAAGCAGGACTGGAGGTAGGTGTCAGTCACAATTCACGTCCGGTCACATTCCAGTTAGGATGGGAATTTTCTTTGTGTTTGCAGAATCCTACAGCAACTCTGGAGTTGTAAGCCTCAGGCTCCACAGCTATGGACTCCTGGCATCATTTATAGATGACAAAACTAGCCAGGCCTGGTAGTATCGACTGGACATCACAGAACTCTGGGAGACTAAGGCAGGAGGATTGCCAGTTTGAGCCCAGCCTGGGCAACTCAGTGACTTAGTGAGACCCTGTCTCAAAATCAAAACTAAAAATGAGTTGGAGATGTAGCTGAGTGTGAATTCAGTCCCCGGGCTCTGTCTACCTATGAGAAATTGGGGCTCAGAGAGTGCAGGTGCCTGGCCCTAGGCCGCACAGCAGGGGTATGGCCCATGTGATATCATCAGCTCTGTCTTGGAGGCAGCCTGGGATTAGGCGTGTGGGCCTGAGTGCCAAGACCATGCTCTCGGGGCTGGCTTTCTGGAACCTCCGGGCACCAGAGAGGTGCTGGCTGGGCATCAGCTCCGAGACCAGGGGCTGGGAAATGTGCAGACGCAGCTTGGCTGTGTGACTCACCCTCTCCCCCTCTCCGGGAAGCCCGCCTGGTGCTTCCGGTGGGGATCAGGAGCACCGCGGGTGAGCCAGACACCGACGCCTCCCCAGGGCCCATCTGTGCACAGCCGGTACAATTCAGGCCCCACCCTGTCCTCTCTCAGGTTGAGTTTTCAGAAATGTGGCCAGGGAGCCACAGAGCAGAGCAGAGGGAGGGAAAAGCCCTTAGGGAGTGCCTGCTGTATGCCAAGCCCCGGTGAAGCCACCCTGCGTGCTGGACGCTCATGTTCTCCACCTTCCGCGGAGCCGGGGATCCACCCTGGACCCAGTACCCCAGAAACCCCACGTCACAGCCCATGACTCACATGCCCTGGCTGCATCAGACACATCATGGTGGCCTCCTGACGTCACATGCCGGACGGATCCCATTTCTTAGAGGGGAACAGAGGTGCACAGCAGCCCAGACTCCCCGAGGGACTCCCATCCAGGACAGGGCTTGTACCCGACTGACCCCAGAAGATGTGACCTTTGAGCCAAACCCCAAATGACGCACTTGAGGATCGCCGCTGTGTGAGTCTCAGTTCCGCCACCATCTTATTAAGACAACCCTCTCTGGGCTCAGTTTTCCCATCCATGAAGTGGGTACAGGAAGGCATTTCAGCCAAGGAATTCCAGTCCTGGCATCCCGGCGGCTGGGCCTGACCCCTTCCCATGGAGGCTGGCTCACCCCAAGTTCCAGCCTTCCCCCTCCACTAGGAGGCCGGGGCCCTTGCCTGGCCGCCTCGAGCAGCACGCAAAATGCAGGCAACAGGGCAGAAAACCCAATTATTCTCAGCTGTTACTCTGCTTAATTTAATATTTCCAACGAGCTCTCCGAGCCTGCCCCTCCACGGTGAAATGCATACTTGGGCTCTGTCACGACGCATTACGCGTTGTCAGGGTGATCCACTCTACGGCGGTCACTTGTAAGCACGCGCCCG
>PVKB01007560.1:0-32500 GCA_004027205.1 Ctenodactylus gundi | reverse complement strand
TACAGCACTTAGTAAATACCAAACCGTTTTGATACAGTTCTAAGAAAATTATGAAATATATATATTGGTCTTTGGTGAGTTTGAAATACTTATTTTCAGGCTCTTCCAATTTGCACTCACCTCTAAACAGAATTTAGAGAAAATCATTTTCCCAAGTTTTATACAGTTTTATTAATTGCAAGGGCATACAACTACACACAAAAGTACATACAAAGATGAAGCTATGTAAAATATTCCAATACCTATTGCAGAGTATGAGCAAACAGTAAAAACATGTTTTTGGCAGTTAACACCAAAGATGAAATTTTTAAACGTGGGAGGAGGGACAGCTAATGCAATTAAAATAATTGAAATACTAGGTGAGAATATTATGGAGGTGAAGTAATCTGTAGCCATTCATGTTCTTCAGTCCTATGTCTTCTGACCCAACACGTAAATGACATTTGCCCCCCTCCAGGTTCATGAATGGTGTCTACAGGAGATAAGCCATAGTTCTCCGATATTTTTACAATTAAAGTTTACAAAAGCATGAGACCTCTGTCTAACGGCTACCTACACATTACTGTTCTTGATTTTATAAGAGTATACAGTTTTGTTTTGTTGCGACACTATTTTAAAGCCATAAAGAGAACCTTATAAGCAAAGACAGTTACTGTTGAAACCTGAAAGTCCACAACCTTGATTATTTTCTACTGAGCTGAGACGCTAAAGGTATGAAATGACATTCAAGGCCGTATGTTTGTATGTATATCTACAAGTATATGAATATGGTTGCTTAGGGAAATTTTAGGTACTTGATGTTTTAGGAGGGAATGTCTTGCAGACATAAACTAGATTTTTAAAAAAGTACTAAAATACCATACTGAATACTAAGTTATATTAAGTCCTTCATTTATTATATTGCACTTCAAAAACAGGACAGCACTTTATAATGAAAAATAAATATTGCAGCTGTAATTATTGCAGCCTTAAATTTTGGTATAAATCTCTGATTAAGTTGATTTATCTTACATGTATTTTTCTGATACAAGTTTATCAGATTGGGCAAACAACTACCACAGAGCTGAACAGTGCTGCAACAATAGATAAGGGTGATATTTTCAAATTGGAAGAAAATCCTTTGCATAATATGAGGAAGCCTTGAGATATTTCTGTATTTAAACAAATATCTCACTAGCCACATATAATGTATAGGAAAATTCAACCAATAACAATGGATATCGCTCCTAAAGAATGATTGACACCAGAGAGAAAAACATTTGTGGATGAATTTTAAAAACTTCCACTAACTAGATAATTCTGGTGTATCAAAGACCACCATTTACAGTCTTTTCTACATCACAAGTTACAAGTTGCCAAATTCTTATGGGTTGTTGATATAGTCATAAACATTCATTATAATGAAAGATAAAATGAAATACTTTTTAAAAGATGTAGTTGAAATATTAATTGATAATTGGGTAGCAAATAATGTACAGCAGCTAGAATTCAACAAAAGATATAGATTATTTAACCTGTATATTCCTCAGTTTTCTTACCTGTAATTTTCAATTATAACAGTGACTACCTCGTAAGATTTTTGTGGGGATTAAATTAGTTAATGTGTTTTAAGTGTGTAAAACAAAACAGTATTGTTTACCCTACATTGGTGACCCAAACATGGAACTTTGTTATATCTCACCAAGAAAAACATAACATTAATTGGCACATACCAAGTCACTTGTAGATCGTATTTTATATACCTGTATCAGAATGAAATAAAGTACTTTTTGCTGTTTATTTCTTCACCTTTATAGGCTTACTAAGTAGTCCAGGAATTATGATTAAGTAATACACTGTTGAAAAATATTTACCAAATCCTTTGGATCCAAGTTAATAGAAATCTTTGTTCTAGGAATTGATTCCCTGAACTCCCATAGTAGATGTCTACTGAACTGGATTTGGTGTCCTACCTAGTACTACCAAAACAGAGGAAAGAAAATTAGAGAGGAGGCTGGTTAGTGTGGCCAGGCCAAGAGGGAAAGGACACTTCAAGTGAAATCTCCCTCCTTGGAGGTATAGAAAATGAATACCACCTGTAGGTTTTTCTCCAGAGTTAGGCTGCAGTGGCCAATGAGAAATTAGATAAGACATTGTCTTACCTATTTACATTTTCATTGTGACAGAATACCCACTATCCACAACTTTAAAGAGAAAATATTTATTTTAGATCACAGTTTCAGAAGGTTGCAGTCCATTCACAGGCTGGCAGCTGGAAATGGTGGGACCACATGGTGGGGCCTGAGCTGGAATTAAAGCTTCTCACCCAGCATGGCAGTACAGAACCAAGTCGGAGAAGAAGGATAGAGCTAGCGCACATTCCTCCAGGTCAAGCCCCGGGCATTCACCCCTTCCAGCCGGGTACATGAGGCTTTTGGGGGACACTTCATTTCCAAACCGCAACAGCTATGGAACTCTGAAACAGTCCTTGGGATCAGAATGGGGTGTGGGAGGAAGGATGGAATTCAACCAACAGTAAACAATCTTCCAAGGGACTGTCAATGTTTTTTGCAACTGCTTAATACTAACTTTTGTCAATAGAAAATGTGCTCATTAACTGATCTTACTGAGCCTATAACCAGAAGCAAAATTATTTAAAGTGAAAAAAGAACAATGTTCACAGTGTGTAAAAAGACAGATTCTTCCCTTGCCTTTCCTTGTAGATACTGGAGGATAAACAGACGGATGTAAGTATAAGTGCAAAAAAAAAACAGACCATGTATTCATTTACTACACACATGCATGCACACACAGTCTCTTGTTTGACGTGCCTGGGAAGGGGACTATTCAGTAACTAAAAATGTACAAAGAGCTATAGATTCAGGTATTCTCAAAGTATAGGTGGTAATTTTATTGGAAGAAAAACTCGTCAAATATGCACATTTCCAATGGTTGGAGACTTCTCATTAAATCAGTTAAAACTGTCTGTCATGGACAGTTAGTTTAACTACATTCTGTAGGTAGGGGAGACAAAAGGACCCAGGGAAGTGTGACAAGGCCACATAGACAGGGAAGAGCTAGACTTCAAATCTGATTCCCATGACTCCAAACTCCATTCTTTTTTCCACCATGCTCTTTATCACGTTGTAAATGAAAACTAAGATTTTTCTTCAGATGTCATGTGAAAAGGAAGTTACTAATTATACAATTTCTGGGTTCCAGGGTTCAGCTAAGATTGGAAACGGTGACATTCATCTGCGGTGCTGTATGATTTTTCTTTAGCTAAAGCCAGTGCTTTGAGCACAGGAGTAAAGAAGGCAGACAGCTAACCAGCATTGCAGTGTGGACCCTGGGAAAGTGAGCAAGGTGTTTGAGGATATTGGCTGGAGAAGGATTGAAGAGACAGACCCAGGTCTAGCCTACCTGGGGAAAGCAGTGGTATCAAGAGGGTTGAAATGTTGATAGAAGGTAGATAGAAAAGGGGAACAGATACTTCACAATCAAAGAACAAATAATGGGAGTGAACGTTGGAAAGCATGACCAAGAATGAGGAGCAGGAAGTTGAAGTTGATGATTTTCAGAGGTGGGACGGTGAAGAAATTAATCCCTGGGGCAACATTTGGGGCTTGTCCACTGTTTCCCTTGAAAGTCCTCTGTTGAGGAGTGCAGGTGACGCCTTCTAAGCTACCACCCATGGCATGTGCCTCAGACTTTGAGTGGAGGCTAATGGACGCTCTTCTGGTCCCGGATGTCCCAGCCAGTGGGTGGGCATGGCCCGGGTACCAGGATCTGGCTGTTCATTCCATTACAGAACCCTTTTAATCATCCCTCCACTGGGCTGACTGAGACCTTGTCAGATCTCCACTGCGATCTGAGCCTCTCCTTTCCATCCCACCTCTGTCACCTACACAGAGGTTATCCACAATAAACTTCTTAGACCCATCCATTTTATCATCTGCTTCCTGGAGAACCCAACTGATACAATCTGTGAAGATAAAAAGATCGAGGTTTTTGTCTGCTTGTTTTAAATAGGTTGATAGGGTTTCTCTAGAGCTTGATGAAAGTGTTCCCCAGAAAGGACAGTTCAGTAAGGCTGAGTTGGTCACCAGGAAGGTGGTGCAGAGCAACAGAGACTGAGACAGGACAAGAGTACAGGCAAGCATGTCCCTTGAGTTTTAAACAGAAGACAGCAGGAGTGAGAGGAACAGGGAGGTGGAATACTCTTCCAACACACATTAAACCCCTGGGAAGATGGTCCTCAGAGTTCTTGACTGGACTGAGTGTGGCAGGGGCTGCTCCAGTTCCAAAAAAAAAAAAAAAAAAAAAAAAAAAAAAAAAAAAAAAAAAAAAAAAAAAAAAAAAAAAAAAAAAAAAAAAAAAAAAAAAAAAAAAATCCACTATCCAAAGGACCTCTAAGAGCAAACTATAAATTTGTAAGGCTTACTGAAATCAACAAAATTCTAATTAGTTAATTAAAAATAATTAACTGATCAGTTAATTCTCTACCCAAATTATTTCAGATTGCTAAGACTTTTTCATGGCCAAAACTTACTTCTAGACAATAGAAGAAAGCCAGTTTAATACATTATATTAACTTCGGTAGTTTCTTTCCACAGAACTTTTGGCATATTGCCTATACAGTGTGGGAATGCAGGGATCTCTGGAATTGTAACTTAAAAAAAAAAAAAACCCTAGAGGATCTGGGCTAATGTGAAGAATAAATCCTTTTAGGAAGGTACCAATGGATATCAGGAACTTTAACCTGTATTACAATATGTTTAGAAAGTCAAATACAAACCTAGTTACTATTTTCAAGTTTAGAAGTAACTTATTTCTTTGGGGGTTTTTGGATTGTGAAAATAATGCATATAAAAACAGAATGATAGTATGGAAGGTAACTCAGTTACTCTAGTAATTATTTGTGGAGAATTTAGGCAAAGTAGGAAAATTAAAATGAGAAGTGTAAGAGATTACTCCTTTTATACTTATTCTCTTGTGTAAACATTATATATATTATGAATTGTTGATTTATTATAACCCACGTTACCTCTCAGAAAAGATAGATTCACTTTATGCTACAGTCCTTAACTGCCTCTCATTATGGGTAACTCTCTTATTTACTTTATTTTGATCAATACTGTGCAGATTGGAAAAGTCACAACCTGACATAAATTCAGTTTGCAAAATTTGGTATTTGTATCTAAAAATAAATTTGAAAGAGAAATAATGAATAAATCAGAACATTTAATAAGTATAAGTAAGTTAACTTACTAATTTACTTATACTTATTAAATTCAGCCTGTCTCAAACACTTTAATTTGTTTATTTTTGGTTTTTGAGATAGGATCTTGCTACATTTTAGCTCAAGGCTAGCCTTGAACTCACAGTCCTGTCTCAGCTTCATTAATGCTGAGTTTACAGCTCTGTACCACCATGCCTGTCTTCAAATACTTTTTTTTTTTTTTTTAAAGAACTAGGAGTTGAACCCAGAGTATCTGCACTAAACCATATCCCCAGCCATTTTTATTTTGAGATAGACTCTTGCTCAGTCACTAAGTTGCTCTGGCTGGGCAAAAACTTTGACTCCTGCTTCAAGCCTCACGGAGGGACGGGGTTAAAGGTGTGTGCCACTATGCCAGCGTCCAAACACATTTTCGAAGTTGTGTTTTAGAAAAATAGATGGACTATCTTATAATGGACATGTCTAGACTGAATTGAAATTAATTAAAATTAGCCCTTTTTCTACTTTGAGTCATAGGCAAAGTATTTCTTAAACAACACTAATAGTTTTAATGTTAAGTTTGGAGAATCTATTTTTTAGTTGCTCTCTAAGAAAAATTTAGGAATAATAACTTACAGATTTTTTATAACATTGTAATACTTTAAAAGGGTATTTTTGTTTTATTTTTCTTTTTGTTTGTTTTTTATCTAGACACAGTAGCCCACACCTGCAGTCTGGAAGGCTGAAGCAGGATTATCACAAATTCAAGGCTGTCATGGGCAACTTCATGACTTAGTGTCTTGGGCAACCCTGTTACAAAAGAAAACAAAAATAAAAAGGGCTGAGGACACAGCTCAGTGCAAAAGCTCTGGGTTCAATCCCCCAAACTGCAAAATAAAAATAATAACAATGATGATAATAATAATAAATTTTAAATTAAAATGGGATGAGGGATGTGGCTCAATGCAAAAGTCCTGGGTTCGATCCCCAGTACCATACAAAAGAACTAAAAAGTTTGTAAAACCTAGTGGAATAACCTATCTATTATATACATTGATTATAGCAGTTAGGACTGATTTTTTAAAGTTCTAGGTACCTTGAATTACCAGTTACTGAACTGTGAAGTGGAGACAAAGAGCTACTTGAACATCAGGTGCATTCGTTACCATAATGCTCACAGAAAGTAGGAGATGAATTAACAGTGAACAGAGGGCATCTGAAATTAATTTGCACTCATACATAGATGAAGGATAATGAAATAAAAGAAATTACTAAAGATCTAAGATATATATGAATTTACATAACACTTTCCTAATTGAGGCATTCTAGAAGTGTTTAATACTGGGTTTTACATTTATTAATTAGATACTTTTTATTTCATATCATCTCCTAATGAGGTTATAGAGCAAACTTTAACCTTAGTAAGTTGGGCAAGTTCTTTATATAGGGAAAGAAACTGAAAAGCATAGTGTCACTGCCTCAATCATCATCATAAAGCATTTGAGTCCAGCAGGAGGGAGCTCTAGTGACCCTAAAGGGTGGGAGACTGGGAGTCTTGGGCCAGCACCGGAGGAGTGGGAAGGCCCAATCAAGAAAAACTGCCACTGCAGTTGTGAGGATGCTGCTGCCTCCTGGGTGCTCTGGAAGCGCAGCCTGGTTCTGGCCCAGGCCTAAGATCTAAGTTCCAGATCTGGGCAAGCTTAGGAGAACAGCACGGACTGGAACATTTAATCCAACTCCAGCTTGCCCCAAAATGGCCCCTGAACTGTTTGGCTCTTAGGCCAGCTGCTGTCTTGACTCCCTGAAACTGTTTTCCAGAAAATTAAAGCATAGAAGAGCAATGCTACGCTTGCTTCAGTTTTGCTTTGAGGATTTATCACATTAATTTTTTAAAAAGAAATTTTCTCTTCCCACATACCAACTTTGAGAACAGATGGCCTAAAATGTCTTAGAGGAAATGACTTGTAGTCAGCAGATGAGCACCTCACCCGGTGAGCACCCACCCACCAACGTGAAGCAGGCCCCAGGCACTGCAGTTCTGCTGCTGCCTTCTCTGCGCCTTCGCCTGTGTGGATAGCCTCTGTTCAGAGGTGAGCTGTATAGGCTGCAGGTGGAGTTCTGCCAGGGTGACTGCCAGCATCCCTGGAGAAGGCGTCATCTGAAGGAGACCTAGAGTGAGAGACAGGGTGAAGCTCCTGTGCCTTGATCCCTATCCAGGTACTGGCAAAAAGCCAGACCCCGAATATTGCTGCAGGGAGTAGGTGGGTGAATTGGCAGGCTGCCAAGTGAAGGGGCCCCACTGTCCTTTATGAGGCAATGGTTTTTACTGATTCTACAGACCCAGACTGCCACTTACCTAAATCCAGGGTTCTCTGGGGGAAAGAGCCAGGTAACTCCGTTTCTGGGAGAAAACAGAGCACTAGACTTAGGTTTGTAGGATTTATATTGAATGTCGCTTGGAAATACTTCTGTATTATGTCAGTGTAATCTTTGCATGGTCACATAGCCACAACTCAGATTCTTCCTGAGTCTTGAGCTGCTCTCTGCTACCCTCACCCACCAGGCCTGGGGATTTTTAATGCTGTCTGTAACTGCCCTGTGTATACAGCCTTGCTTCCTCTGCATCTTGTTTTCTTAGATATGGTAAGGCGAATGTCACAATGGGAGAGGTGGTGAAATACTCCAGTAAGAAAATGAAGATGGATAAAAAGTAAAATATAATTACCATATAATGTCATCTTCAAATTTTCTTGTAGTTCAATATTTGTATAAACAAAATTAATATTTATTGATGTGTTCTGCTCATGCACACAAGCATAAGTTATAATTTATATGTGGAGTACTTTACCTTGTGTTTTGAAAGAAACATTTTTTAAAAGATTCTAAACCATGCTCTAAAAATATATCCTGATAGGTTTATTATTATTTTCATATAAAATTAAATTTTTTATAGGTTGTAAAGTTCAAATTTTACTACATATAACTATTAATAAATATACAGAATCATTAAATGGTTATTTATTTCAGTTAAAGTACCCAGGATTCAGTCAAACAGTAGTGAACTAAAATTTGGACCCAGGAATTGTTTAATTGTGTATCGAGTTTAATTTAAAAAAAACTACAGTGACTGTATGAAAGAACAGTGGTAAAACTACTCCATAGACCAACGTTACTGCACCATGAAATGACTTATTTGGAGTTGATGGAGCAGCAGCAATTAAGTTCAAAGTGTGGGGTGTGGGCACCAAGGCCCCCAGTTTGGGTATACCTCTAGTCCCTGCTGGCTTAATATTCGCATCAGATGGGATTACTATAGTACTCATTCACACAGCCCTTGTGAGGAGTTAATATGGTCACGTTTGGAAAGTGCTTCCTAAGTTTAGGTGTTCTCATTTTTCTAAGGACAGAGGACTAAATAACAGTAAAAGATATTACTAAGTGCTGACTACCATGCCAAGAATTTTACATACATGGACCCATTTCTTCTGTATAAGATGATTAAAAAAACAGTAGAAAGTCTTATTATCCTAATTATATAGATGAGGAAATTGAGGCCTAGAGAGGTCCAGAGAATCATGACAGAGCAGGATTCAGACACAATTCAACCTGACTCCAGAACCTGAACTATTATGCTATGAAATAAAGTTCAACTTCATTATAGTAATCAAAGATTTAACAGTTAAAATATATGGAAATGGGAGAGCAAAAGAATGAAAAAAATCAAATTGTAATTGTCACTGTAGAGAAAGGGAAAGTGGGGAGTGGGATTGAGGAAAGATTTGTGCAAAGACTTCAAGATAGGGCTGGACATTGTTCAGTGGTTAAAGCACTTGCCTAGCATTTGCAAGGGACTTGGGCTTGATTCCTAAGCACCATACAGGCCGTAAAAGCCAGGTGTGGTGGTACATGCCTATAATTTCAGCCCTCAGGAGGCTGAGGCAGGAAGATTGATATGAGTTTCAAGGTAGCCTAGGCTACATAGTGTGTTCAGAATAAGCCTGGACTACAGAGTAAGACCCTGCCTCAAAAAAAAAAAAAAAAACTTTCAAAGTATATTAGTATGTTAGTATATTTATGTGAAACTAATGAAAATATGAAAACTCCTTACAATTCGATAAGCCAGACCATCAGTCATATATTTTTCTCAGTTTTTTGTGTGTTTGACATCATTTCTACTAAAAACTTAAATAAACGAGCTAATCCTATTTAATTTACATGAAATTATATACTTTAGCAAATAATTCTTGGGAAAGTTTGGAAAAACTGATCTTTCTCATATTTACTTCGGGTGATATAATTTGGCTTAACTCTTAGAATTTGACAATACGTGCAATTTGAAACCATAAACCTAATAGTCCTTTTTTCAGTTTGTTGTTGTTTGTTTTGTTTGAGTCAGGGTCTTACTCTG
Source organism: Ctenodactylus gundi (assembly GCA_004027205.1). Lineage (NCBI taxonomy): Eukaryota > Metazoa > Chordata > Mammalia > Rodentia > Ctenodactylidae > Ctenodactylus > Ctenodactylus gundi. The sequence continues at coordinate 22,892 of PVKB01007560.1, read as the reverse complement.
TAGTCCAGGCTGGTTCTGAGCTCACTACGTAGCCCAGGCTTGCCTTAAACTCATAGTAATTCTCCTGATTCCACCTCCGGAGTACTTGAATGAGAGGCATGTGCCACCACGCCTGGTTTACGTATTGCTGGGGAATTGAACTCAGCACCCTGTGCTTGATAGGCAAATATTCTAACCATGGTGCTATTCCTCCAGTCCCTTTTCAGGCTGTTTTTGGGTGGATAATATCCCAAAAAATCAAAATATACATGCACATACAGAAATATACAGACTGAAAAAAACTGTACTGTATATGGACAAAAATTTCAACAGCAGTGTTATTTATAACAGTGCAATATAGTCTAACATTTTAATCATAGAGAAATAGTATTTGGAGCCTTTAATATTTTTAAAGCTACCTAACAATTTGAGTACTGATTGTAATGTAATATTAACTCAAAAAAGCCAGAGTATGAAAGTGCATATCCTGTATGATTAAGGAAATGAAAAAGCCAGCATAAGAAAAAGGTCAAGAAAAATAAAATAAACACCCAGAAGTGGTGAGTACACAATTTACATTAAGATAACGAGATTGCCCTATGATCTTCTCCATCCCAAATTTCTGGTAATATTGATCTAACAGACTGGTTTTGAGATGTAAATTTGCTCTGTATTACAAACTTAAATAAACCAGAAGCCAAGGGAAAAGATGAAGCATCCCGACAAGGTTGTATACAATACACAGTCAGCGTGGGAAGTCAGAGGAAAGGGAGGCCAGGAGGTTGTGGCCAGCAGGAGTACTTCTCGGGGAGAAGCCTTCAGTTGGCGTAAGTAGTCAGGAGAGCAGGGTCAGCTCAAGAGACCAGGCTGGGCCTCAGAATGCAGACCTGTAATCCCAGCACTCTGGGAAACAGAGGCAGAAGGATCACAAATTCAAATCTATCCTGGAAAGGCTGGGTAAGACCATGCCTCAAAATAAAAAATAAAAGAGCCAGCAGGAGACCAGGAGAGGAACGAAGGGAAGGGAGCTGCTGAGGGGAGAGGCAGAGAAGATCTCAGCAAACAGCACTGGTGTCACAGAATATTTTATTTTATATCTTTCTCTTCTGTTTTCTTAGAAGACATGATGACTTTAAACTTTTTACAGTTGAATTAATTCCACAAAACAACTGCTTGTAAAATTACAGTAACATAATTATGAGTTGTGCTTCTGGTTCTAAATCTTTCATCTAAAAATAATCGCGATGACTACATCTTGGGAAAACAAAGCCGTTACCTATTCCTGTGCTCCGGCTATCTTGGTAGCTGCTTACTGGAAGAGGGATCACGAGTTAAGCACCTGCATGTTTTTAGAACGCTGCTTGTCATTCTCACCATAAGTGAGTTGATTAATGAAATAAATTTCAAACTCTCCTCTACAGGCATTCATGGCATGGACATGACTTAGAAAAAAAATCTCTTACCATCCCACAAGTTTGTCCGTCTGTGCTTAGCTCTCCAAGGTGCAGCCTGGGCACTCCTGAAAACTCAGAGTATTCCTCTAAGAAAGGTATTTTCTTATGCAGAAAGGAGAGACAGGCCAGTGGCAGAGAGGTGGGGCAGCAGGGGAGGGACACTGGGGAAGCTTCAGCGTGGTGCGCTCTGCTGGCCCCTGTGTGCGCCAGCTGCTCCTTTTCCAGCCTCTCTGGGTGAGACAAATATATCTTGAATAATAGATGACTCACAGGATGAATGATGATCACTTTTATTTATCAAATGATTGCAGTGGGCTAGGAGTCTACAGCCGCTGACTCTAATTGGCACTGTCCAATCTGCGTCTCAGACACCAAGGTACTCAGGTTCTTCATCTGACTTTTCTTTTATTTACTTTTTTGAATATAGAATCTTGCTCTGTAATCCACGATGGTCCTGAACTCATATGGAGCCCAGGCTAGCTTTGAACTCACAGCAACCCTACTGCCTCGGCCTCCCAAGTGCTGGGATTACAGATGTGCACCACTATGCCCAGCTCATGTGATATTAGAAAATTGAACCCAGGGTCTTGTGCTTGCTAGGCTAGCACTCTAACCGCCAAGCTATTTCTCCAGCACCTCTTCATTCAACCTAAAGATGAAAAGGACTGCCCATCTCTTAAGATCAAAAACAAAGATAGTTTCCCGATTGCCATTCCACGTGCTGTTAAGAAGTGTGCTGCCCCTCTCCCATGTTCTAGGCTTCTCTCCTTTGCTTCACGTTCTGTTTTCCTAAGCAGGCCAAAATACCTGTTTCCTTCACACCGCCCCCCAAGCCTGTATCACCACATTTAATATTGTAATACCTCATCCTGGTTTCCTCACTCCCCAAAGTGTCACCCACAGATGCCTCCAGGGGTAACGAACAACGTGCTAACTCTGGGGAAAACGTGAGGGGTGGTCCTCTACTGCAAAGCAACCAACCACTTTCTTTTGGATATTAAGCTATTGCCCCAAACAGAGCCCCAGGCTCTTGACAGTTTTGTTGAACTTCCTTCCAGTTCCAGGATACTCAGAATTCTTATTTCGTTATGAAAAGCAAGTTTTTCTTACTTGAGACTTCCTCCTACATATCCAAAGTGGACCCGCAAAGGTGTTTTCTTAAACCTAAGAGTTTAGAAATTGGAACCCTATAGTCTATGATAGCTTCAATAATATTTATTACACTGTTGTTATTATCCATTTTACACAAGACCAAACAAGTTTAGTGAAATCAAAGAAAAAGGGCCAGAGCTTAAATTAAAAGCTTGGCTTGCCAACACCTAACTCAATTTTCTTTCCACTTTACCAGGATGAATGCCGGAGAGCCAATATTTATTGAGTGTTTAAAACACGCCTGGCTCTAAGAGCTTCAGGGCACTAACTCACTAAATCCTCATGCTAACTAATATCTATTTTATAGATATAGAGATAGAAACTTGCTCAAAGACTCACAGCTCTGAACCCAGGTAGTCTGTCTCCATGGTCCTCCTTCCTAACTGTTGCCTACACCAGCCTCAGAACTAGATCCCCTCTGTTCTTTCCATGACCAGAAAAAAGGGCAGCTCCTGAGTGACAGAGCGGTAGCACCCTGAAAGTAACTACTGCAACCTGGTTCAAAGAGTCAGGTTTTACGGGAGCTTTTAGAGTACGAGGAATTGTTGCAGTCTGACATCAGACAGTAGATGCACTCAGTGACACACCGAACTGTAAACCTTGAAGTAGTTGCTTTCAGAAATAATCAGGTACTTCAGTCTTTTCCTGTGTAACAATTGCCATAAATTCACTCATTTGGCCGGCCAGTCTCCCAAGTCCTTTGTACGTCAGGTGCTGCTAGGCTCTGAGCAAACGAAGATGCATCTTTTAGAGCCAGGCTTGGTCCTGACTAGCTTCTGTGTTTGTAGGACCTTGCATTCTGGAGCATGCTGTAATGGGACTCACTTATCGGTTCAACATTCGATGATACTTGCAACTGTAGAGTAATATTTTAAATCAGTGTATACAATAGATAGTTAAGGATTATTCTTTTAAGAAAATAGATGATCTCCAGTGGTAGCAAATGCTGGAACACAGGATGTGGGCAAGGGAGCTGGGTGACCCTGCCCGGTATTCTGTGAAGAGCCTTGGAATACCTGTGACCTGAAAAGCTCTCATCCTGAGAGCCTGCGGTCCCTATTCAGAATGTTTAAAGGAGAATTGTGCAATGGTGTGGAAATCTGCATGAAGACATAAAAAGGCAAGTTAAAAAGTGTAAAACTGCTGTGTTTCTTCCAATCTCAGTTGAAGAATAGTGCTGAGATTCTATATTCCCTAGCCCAGTTCTTTACAGAAAAAAAAAAAAAAAACAATTACTAGCATCAAGAAGGGCATTAAACTGGGTCACCATTGCTTGATGGAACTATTCCTTATCAAACTTAGAATTCGCTTTGATTTCTTTCATACTCAAAGTTTGAGTCGAAGGTTTGATTTCCTAAGTAGACGTGACTATCAGAGCAAGGTGTCTCATCTGTACGGACAAGTGGCGACATGTGTGCAGAAGCACCTCTCACTTTATTAAATGGACATCTTTGTGGGAAGTTGGATCTTAAGCATGAACTAGTCACTGCTATTTAAACTGTGTAAGCTCCAGCGACACCCCTCCTGGGGATATATCCAAAAGAGGCCGAAACAACATACAACAGAGATATATGTATACCCATGTTCACAGCAGCACAACTAACAATAGCTAAAATATGGAAGTCACCAAAATACCCATCAACAGACCAATGGATACACAAATTGTGGTATTTACACACAATGGAATACTATGCATCAATGAAGTCCAACAGCATGGAGGCTTTTGCAGGCAAATGGAAGAAATTAGAGAATATCATGCTTAGTGAAGTGAGTCAGAAGCAGAAGGTGAAACATCGAATGGTCTCTCTGATGTGAGATCACAACACCTATGGAACTTAAGACAAAAGACAAAGTGAAAGAGGGGAGTAGGGTGGGTGATGAGGGAGGGTGGGGTGGGTAGGGGGAGGGACAAAAGGAGAGGGGGAAGGCCCGTGTCACCTTGACAAGATACGTATGTGCACAAAATGCTCAACTCCATTGTAAACCTTGAATTTTGCACGTATACATATCAATAAAATGTGGGAAAAAATAAAAAATAAAAGATGTAAATTCTGGAAAAAAAAACTGTGTAAGCATTTTAAGCTTGGTTGGTGGAAGTGTCTGATGTATATATTAGAAATCCTCAGTTCATTTAGGAAAGGGGAGAGGAAGAGTCCCAGTGTGAACAGTGAAGATCTGTGAGACGTCAAACCATTTCTCTATTCACAGGGACTGAGACCCAGAAAGATTAGATGATTGGCAGAAATGGCAGCAGTCAATCTTAAACCTGGGTCACCTTGCCCACCCTGCCTACTGTACAGACCTTCCACCTCATGTCCATATCTCACTGGAGAGCACAGTAATCACTCTGGTCAAACAGGAAGATTTCTGCCAAAACACTGACTGGCCACCCAGCCAACATTTATGTTTTGTATGTTTAAAGCTGCATGTTCTAATTTGATGCTTGTAATAATGTGCTGAATTGAGCCAAATAAGTATCTCCCCAGCTCATTTTAATTTTACAAAAGGTAAATTGCTTTCAAAGATGTAGAATTCCTTGCAGAATTATATAAGTAAATAACTCAATTAAGGCCTCCAGTTTCAGTCTTCTGACTTTCATAAAACCAGGCTCTGTTCTTTCTGTTCTATTTGAGCCTAACGGTAAGACTATGCAGTGCCCATGCAGGCAGGCCAGGAATAATGTCGTTAAGTAGGACAGATCCCCAAACTGACAGGCTTACAACATTAGATACCAACTTCTCGGCCTAGGACCTCTATAGAGCTTTAAAATGATTACAAGGGAACACAGGCCCATCAGGTGTGGTTATCTGTGCCTTGCAGATTGTTTGCATCCATGGGTACACTGAGTCTTCAACTGAGTATAGTGTCCCATTGTTCAATAAAACATGACTGTTATAATAAGAAAAGCATTCTGAATTCATGGAAATGTGTTTTCTCTTTATCTATTTCCTTAGTCCACTTTGACTAAAAGTGCAACTACTATGTGGGGCTCTGTGAATTTTTTTTGTGTTACAAATGAGATCATCGTTGGAAATCGGGGGACTGTGTACTCAAGGCTGAAATAAAGTGAAGTCAGCAATATGAAGAGAGGATGTAATTACTTTAATATCAGCCTGAATATTGTACATCTTTTCTTGTTTTTCTATTTTAAAGTTGTATATCGAAATTATTGCTCTTTGTTTTTCAGGTTGAATGACTGCTAATTATCTGTTTTCACTTGTGTGTGGTCACATAGCTGATTCTCAGAAAAACTGCCCTCCTGCCTAGCCCTACATTCCTCTAAGATAATATCATCTGGGGAGTCAAGTTTCTTGCCAGGAGAGATGATTTGCAGAAGTAAACAAACTGAAGTGAAACCACCGAACATGAAAAAAGCCCTCAAACTTGAGCAGGACATTTCTAACAAATAACATCTCCCTTATTAAGTATCTCTTTAAAAATATAATAGTCGGTCGAACTGACCTGCATAATTGGAACAGTAAGGAAGAGCACAAACAGGACTGTAAGCAATACCATCTAGGAACACCGAGGTGATGGATAGGCTCCCTGCCTCCTGGGACCTCAAGAGGAACAGCTGTTCCCTTCTCTCAAAACAAGCTACTCTCCCGTGCTTGTGGTCTGCTTACCGGCTCAGATCTGCTTTTGAGGAGCAAGCCAACCCCAGCCACTGGTGATTATCGAAACTTAAAAAACAAAGGCGCCTTGCAAAGGGCCTACTTCATATCATTCCCCATCTCTGGCAATATTCCATTTCTGTTCTACTTGCCCACCCCTTGCCCTTCCTTACAATTGATTGTTACATGGAAAATGGGGACAATGGAAAGCTACTGGGAAACAAACTAAACATTTCCTTTTGGAAATATTACCTATTTTTAAATAACAATTCAGGATTCATATCTTCACTAGAAATTCTGAGAGAGAGAGAGAGAGAGAGAGAGAGAAAGAGAGAGAGAGAGAGAGAGAACAGTTACTCTGTGGAAACACAATTTTTCCAGGTCAGAATCTAGAATTTAAGGTACTTGTTAGACGTCTAGGTCCTCCTATCAACAGCCAATCCAGGCCTTTGCCCCTGGAAATGGACATTTGGAGCCTTACCTATATATTTATCACATGAACTAAACTCTTAACTTTATGTATAATTGAGATAAGATTTTTAAAAAGACGTTTACAACATTTATTTCAATGTAGGAGAGCTCTGAACTGATGGTGCTGGCTTAGCCCAGTCCATAATCTCTCTAAACCCCAGATAACTCATCTGTAAGATGCAAGGATCACACTGAATGACCTCTGAGATGTCTCCATACAGACTCAACTTTGTACAGTTCTTAGAAAACCAATCTTTCACTGCATAACACTGTTTCAGTTTATGACAAGCCTCATATATGTCAGTGATCTCATAAGATTATAATTGAGCAGAAAAACCTTTACCATCCGATGACATCTTAGCTGTCCTGACATTCCAGGGCAGCACATCACTCACATGTTTGTGGTGATACTGGTATAAACAGATCTACGGCATGGCACCCGTACACAAGGAGAACACATACAACTACGTTCAGCACATAGTACTCGAAATGATAATAAAAATTACGTTACTGGTTTACCTATTCCCCATGATATGCTCATTATCCTTATTGCCGAGCATATGTCTTCTACTGATATATGTATAAAATGTTCATCGTAAAACAGTGCACCATGTCGCCAGCTGTGGCTTCTACAGCTCATGCTTACCGCAGTTCCTGATGCCCTCAGGGCCATGCAGCGTGATTTATACATTCCACTTAGCTTTGTGTAAGTAAGGACACTCTTAAGACGTTCACACAACAAAATGGCCTAAGGACAGTTTCCCAGAACAGAGTCCCTTTGTTTATTATGCAATACATGCCCATAATTAAATGGCAAATAAAAAGTGAAGGAGAGTAGCAAATAGAATTTTAGATGTAGTAGTTGAGGTTTTCCAAGTTCCTCACTCTCCCTGCTGTAGAATTATACCTTTGTCAGGTGGCTCAAGGAAACACTGTACCTGAGTAGACAGAGTATATTCCCCTGCTTAATTTCATGTGGGACTTGGCCACGTGACTCGTTTTGACCTACTGAAGACACAGCAGATGTGATTCAGATGTGTTTTTGTTGTTTCTGTGCCTGACTGGCTAGTGACTGGTTTAAGAAAGAGAAAATGCCGAGCTTGCTAAAATCTTGAGCAAGAAAAATTTTCACTGAGCTAAGCCTCTAAATTGGTGATACATTGTTACACATCACTTTTGCAGCAGAAATGCAATGCAATAAACACCTGGCTTTTTAACCTTTGTTGTGTGTTTTATTGAACACTGTGCTTGGTGACCTAAACATTCAAATTGAAGCTACTGAGCTTCATAGGAACCATCTGTGTATTTTTGATTGACTGTGGAAATGTTCTCAATAGAAGCACCAGGAAGACTGTTGCTGGTTCTGAGACTACCACAGGACTAGAAGTTGGTTTACTGAACTTTCTGATGTCTTTAGCCTGCATTGAGAAATGACCCCCATGCAGTTGTGCTTTTTTGGCTAGAAAGATAATCCTCATCATAACCTGAAGTGTAATTTTTGTGGCAACCCACTGGAAAAATTGTCTCTGGTTTTCTAATGAAAAGTTGTCTTCATCCAAAGGAACTTGTTGGTTCCAGTTTTATGGACATTGGCTCTGTAACTGGTTGGTGGTGTGCTCTCTTGAAATGGCTTGGAGAAGACAAAGCTTAGCAAAACGCCCACCCCAACAAGTGTGTGGAAGAGTCCTCGCAGCACACATTTGTTCATGAAATTTTCTTCTAATTTCATTTTATTTTCTTCATATTCATTTTATTTTATTCTGTTTCTTTATGGCCTAGTCTTATTATTTTTATTAACATTTACATTAGTCTTAAATCCTTTCAGAAATAGTATTATGTCTGTATTAAACACTTATCATTAATATGAAAAAAATTCAATTAGTATAATGAACATAAAAGTACAATTTATCAGTGATTCATTAATGGTGCTGTTATTAATACCAGTGATGACCTGGCATTTCTCTATCATAAATAACCTCTAGGTAGGTATTATGTGTAAATACTGATAACCATTTGTATCAAAATAAATTTAAGGACAAAACATTCCTTTAAGCTGTAAAATAAGGAGAAAAACCTTTTTCCTTGCAAATAATTTTATGTATTATTCTTTAAAATATTAATTTTTATTTAATATTTATTGAATAATTACTGTTGCTTACCCAGTACAAGGTACTGTATGTGATGATGTAAAGATGAATGAAGTGCTTCACTTCAGTATCTTTCAGAAGCTCCACTGTGACATGTGCTTCCGCACTACAAGGACTTGATTATCTTAGCTGCGACCAAGGTTCACCATAAGAACAAGGGAAACAGGGGCAAGGTAGAAGTACTAGAACTACTGGAAGAAGCAAAATCTGTTCTCTGATTCAAGAACATTGCTCTAATACTTTCAGAAATCAGTCATCACATTTGGGGAGCAGGGAAGTTGACACAGCACCATCGCAGGCAACACAAGCAGAAATATAAAATAGCTCAGGGTGAGATGCTCAGTGGTTGCTAGGTCACAGATAGAAGTAAGACATTCTGTCACGCTGTGGTACAATAGGGTGACTACAGATAACAATAAGGTATTATACAGTTCAAGCAGCCAAAGGAGAGGATTTTTACAGTTTTTAACATAAGGAGATAGTAGGCATTTAAGGAGACAGGTGGGTTTAACTTGATTGAGACATTATACTGTTCTAAAAATGGCATTAATATGTACAATTTAACGTTTTTATGTAGTAGTTAAATAATAGTAATTAAATTTTTAAAAGTTCAGGTGAGGACAATAGAAAGTTGAACTAAACTAGGTCACTAGATGGGTGTCAAGGACAATCAGTCATGAACAAGGCCAAAATCAGAACTGAAATAAAGGTTCTAATTCAGAATATTGATGTGGGCTTATAGGTTTGAACCACCACTGAATATCCAAAAGGAGATGAAAATAAGAAAAAATACAGATTTTCCATCAGCTAAGTATCTCAGGGAATTCTATTAAAGTATGCTACATACATCAGAAAGAAACATAAAATGTGGGGTAAAGCAAGTACTAATCCTGCCATCATTTATAGAACGTCCACTGAGTTCTAGAGCCCATGTAGAGCAAGAGTCTAAGGAGTCATCCTTATCTTTCATCTAGACAGGATTCCACGTAGAATCTCTGAGTCTGAAGAAGAGATTTTTTTTTTTTTTTTTGTATTTTGGTGAATTCTCTGGCCTTAACACCTCTGGCTGTAACTCCTTCCGTCTTCCCACAGACACCTAGAATCCCAGCTTACTAAAGTAACTATGACAAATCTTAAAAATTTCCCCCCATTGACTGCACCTAATATTTGAGTAGTGCCCTCAATAATTCTGAAAATAACTAACTGTATGCGTGAACATGAACACAGTAATAAACAGGTGAACTACTTTCTAGATTACAAGTCTCTGCTTAAATGTATGAAATATGTATCAGCAAAATAAATGATCTCATCCATGAATCAGTTAACAATAAATTAAGGCAAAACAAAAGGCTTTGGGAAAATATTTAAATGCCAACTATTAGGTATTGATTGGATTATCAACAGGCTTCAAAAGAACATGTCACATATGCACACTTTAACACAAAATGGACTACAGGCTTAAATGGAATAGCTGAAACTATAAAACTCTTAAAAGAAAATATAGGCAAAATATAAACATTTGTGACCTTCAGTTAGGTACTACTTTTTTATATGACACCAAAAGCACCATTATCAAAAGTATCAATAGATAGACCGGACTTTATGAAAAATTAAAAACTTCTGTGCTTCCAAGGGAAAGCCAAAGGAAAAAAAATATTTGAAAGTTGTTAAAGTAAGAAAAGGTTTGTGTTCAGAACTTTGGATAGTTCAGTTTAAAAATCCAGTTTAAAAATGATCTGAATAGACAGATATTGCTTTGAATATGATGTAGACAAGACCAATAATCACATAAAAACATGTGTAACATTATCTGTCATTTAACTGAAAAGCAATACAATAATGAAATACTACTACTATTGAAAAGAAAGGTGATCATGAAAAAGACAGTAAGAAGTACTTGTGTGGATGTAGAGAAATTAGACCCCTCATACATTGCTAGTAGGATATAAAATGGTACAACCACTTTGGAAAATAGATTGGCTGATCCTCAGAAAACCTAAACATGTGTTACCCTATGCCCAGCAATTTTTTCTCTAGGTATTTACTCATGAGAAATGAAGACATATTTACCCAATGATATGTACACAAGTGTTCATAATAGGATTATTTTTTTTAAATTGAAGATAACCTAAACATCCTAAACCTCTTTTAAGTGGATAACAAATTGTCACACAGAGAAACGTGGGTATATTATTCACCAATCAGAATAAAGTATGGATATGCGCTACATCATGACATATGGTAATTGAAAATATTAAATAAAGAGAGCCAGGAACAAAAGACTACAGACTTTATCACTGAAAAACATATAGATGCACATGAAGTGCCACATACCTGGGCAAATTTATAGGAGCAGTGGGTAGGAGATTACTAGGGTGAGGAGTAGAGAGCACACAGTGATCGTGAGTGAGCATGGGGTTTCCTGTGGAGATGAGGAAAATGTTCTAGAATTAGGCAGTGGTGACGAGAACACAGCTCTGGATGTTAGGGCCTAAATTCAGTAGCTGAAGAGCTTGCCTAGTGAGTGTGGGGCTCTGGGTTCAAATCCTCTACACCACATAAAGATTAGCCGGACATAGTGGCGCACGCCTATAATCCCAGCACTCCAGAGGCTAAGGCAGGAGGACTACCATGAGTTGAAGGCCATCCTGGGCATGACAGTGAGTTCAAGACCAGCCTGGAATACAGAGTGAGACCCTGTCTCAAAAAAGTTTAAGGGATGCTAACTTATTCCTAATAAAACTCATAAAATAGTATTGCATTTTTAAATGGTAAATGTCTGATATTAGAAAGCACTGCTTTACAAGAACAGAATGGCTAAAAGGTCTATTTTTTAATGAAAAGCAATAAAGTGAAAAGCTGGCAGGTTGCAAAACTCCAACTAGTGATTTTGAGGGCAAATTCAAACAAACTTTAAAATTCTGATGAAAATGAGAAGAGGAATGAATGAGAGAAGGGATAATGTCTTCAGAACAGATTTAGCATATCTAGTAAAGGGTGAGAATCAAATATTGTTTAGAAGTTCAGAGACTTAGATAAAAAGTTATTTCTTATTACAATTATTGTTATTTTAGTCATCTTGAAAGTTTTCATTTTTAATTTGAAAATGGTTGTGCATATTTTCAGGCTAAATGTTTTTATCTATGCATGCATTTTGGAATAATGAAATCAAGGTAATATATCTATCACCTCAACTACTTATTTGTGGGTATGCAAGCACTTAAAATCTATTATTTTAAGCCAAACTAATTTTTGTACCACAGGCCTATAATTCCAGCACCCAAGAAGGCTGAAATAGGAGGACTGCAAATTCAAAACCAGTCTGGGAAATTTAGCAAATTAGCAAGATCCCATCAAAAACTAAAAATTTTAAAAATGGATGAGGAATGCAGCTCAGAGTAGAAGTCCTATGTTTAATTCCCAGTACTGAAAAAAAACAACCTTATTATTTGAAAATTTTGAAATATGGATTAGCCATAGACACTATGCTATAATAGATTACTAAAACCTATTTCTCCTTTCTAAAAGTTTATACACTTTGACCAGCATTCCCTCTTTCCCACCCCCTCCCCACCTCTGGTAGCCACAGTTATACTCTCTGCCTCTATCCATGTGACTACTATTTCAATTCTATGTATTAGTTCATGCTGTATTTATCCTTCTGCATGTGGCTATTTCACTTAAAATAATGTCCTCCAGGTTCACTCATATTGTCAATAATGGGAGACTTCCCTTCTTTGTAGAGACTGGATAGTATTCTATGGTATACATATACCACACTTTCTTCCTTCATTTGCTCGGTGACAGATACTTAGGTGGCTCCCGTTTCTTGGCTATTGTAAATAATGTACAGTGAATGTGGGGATGCAGCTGACCGTTAAATATCCAGTGACACTGTCTTTGGATATATGCTCAGAAGTAGGATCACTGGAGCACATAGTCATTTAATTTTTTGTTTTTGAGTGATTTCCTTACTCTTTCCAATAAGAGCTATAGTAATGTACATTTCCACAGTGTACCAAGATGGACATTTTAAAAAGTGTGAGTTAATATCTCATTGTGGCTTTGATCTGTATTTGCCTGATGGGCAATAGTGGCTAGAGATGTTGTGCACTTCTTATATATCTGTTGATCATTTACTTGTGAGGAATGTGTGTTAACGTGAGATTTGTTGCTTAGAAATTATGAAGTTTCTGTTTTATTGCAATAGGATATTAGCCACAATTCTGGATATCTGAGACCTAGCTTTTTGACTTAGCGGGAATGTGTCTACAGGCAAGTAATTAGGCCTCAAGGTCCTCATCTGATGAGGGAAAGAAAGATGGCTTGGACTATGTGATTTAAGCACAGAGTCCTTGAACATAAGACATGGGCCAAGAAAGAGATAAGAGGGAAGTGAAGAAAAATAGGCAGGGGAAGAAAACGAAATATTTATCTACTGGAACTAAAATAGTGGTAGTAGGATGAGGAGAGGGCAGGGGTGTCTGAGCCATCCCGCCACTGTCCATAGTGCTGAACCATTATTGTTCCGTCTGAATATCAGTTAGGAGTTGTTGAGATGAGCAATGTGGAGATCCAACCTTTTTAGAGCACAACAGTGACACTCTGAACTCATTACCATCTAGGTATTTAACTACTACATGTATGCTGCTGGTTCTCTAACTTTCACCTCTAGCACTGACCTTCTTCCTAATAGCTTGATGCATGAATAACTATGTGCCAAACATCACCTTTATTTATTCATTATTTATTGATTGATGGATTTGCATTGAATTTACTTTAAACTCAGCAGGTTGAAAAGGGAACATGTCATATGATGGCTGTTCCTGCTTTTCTTGCACTTCATATATTGACTAGTGATACAGAACTTTGTTCTTCACGTCAAGCCAAAGATCTAGGAGTCCTAAACGATTTTGCCATACCCACGACTAATAATCAATTGCCAAATCTTGCCAATATTGCCCATAAGTGCATATTCATCTATTTCTCTTCACTCACTGTCACATGATCTGGGCCAAATGATACTTCAGCTTCTCCCTCTGTTCAGTTGTATTCCCACAATCCTTCTGCAGGTGTTTGGTTCACAGAAAACTCCTAAGTAATCATCTTATTTTAGAATTTTCGTTCTTGTACAGCATATAAATATCTTGAGCACCATTCTCTGAAAGTTGAATTTTGTGCTGTAATCAACTAGAGCCAGAGAAGGTTTTCAGCAGAGAAATAGCTTGATCATAAGTGTAACTGTAAGGACCCTTAATTGTAGACAGGGAGAGTGATGGGAAGGATATTATTAAAGTACAAGCAAAAATTTGGGGGAATTTAAATAAAAGCAGTGGCAGTGGGTACAGGGAAAGAGATTAATGTAATATGTGTTATTGGCAACAAATGCCTCTCAGTAAGGAGTAGCTCTGCAGCTAGAATAGCCATCCAGAGATTCTCCAAATTGGACCAAGTGGCCATTTCTTTATACAACACATGGAATAAATAAATATCGGATGCAGCCCATCTCTGAAAGGGCTATTCTCCATCAGCACTTGCAAAATCTAGCTGAGCAAGTCTTCATACCAAAATGCCAAATTGGGTAAAACAAGAGAAACTGCTTTCTGTAATTCTCTACCTCTAACCATCCTCCTCTATGCCTTCTTGGTATTTGTTTTATCGTATCAGTACTATACTTTATTACCTCCTTCTCTGAATTTCTTTTTGAGACAGAGTCTCGATCTGAGGTCCTGTCTGGTTCTTAATTCACGGTGTAGCCCAGGCTGGCCTCAACCACATGGCAATCCTCTTTGCCTCTGTCTCCTGAGTGCTAAGATTACAGGAATGAGCCACCCTGCTGAGCTTATGTGGTGATGGGGAATCAAACTTAGGGTTTTGAGCTTGCTGGGTAGATGCTCTAACTTCTGGGTTATACCATCATCCCCTCCTTACTTCTCTGTATGCCTCACTAGCCTGTGAACACTGGAACAAATACTGCAAATGCATGAATCATTTTTGCATCCTTAATACTAACATACAAACCATCAAGTAATGCATCAAATGAACAATTAAGTTAATGAATTAACATATATTACTTCTCTCTCCCTTATTTTTTTTTGGGGGGGGGGAAGAGAGGTGTTGTGCAAGAAAAAAATTGACTTGGCGATTTAGCAAATCAAAGAGGGTGGAGATCATTGCCAACGGAGACCATCTTGCTTAAGGGTTGCAAATACATGACTCACACAGGAATCTGGGGGGAGCATTTTAGATAGGTTGGCACCAGAGCAGGTACAAATTTTGGTTGATCTACTTTCCTGATACATGAGTTGTGTCATCTGTAGGTCACCAGATGCCCTGAGTTCTGTTGAACTTCGTTGCATGCTCCGTCTCCGGCAGGGCTGGTGAGGGATCTGGATGGTAAAGTCTAGCTCAGCCAAGTCCATGTTAGAGATGCCAGCTCTCAACACAGGCCTACTACCAGAACTCTCGTTTGTGTATCCAAGTTCCATGACCTGCCTACCTAGTGACCACCATGTGCCCCCCAACTCACTCATTCTGTCATTCTCTCATTTTTTTATTTCTTCCTTTCTATTTTTATTTTGAGATGGGGTCTTGCTAAGTTGCCCAGGATGGACTCAAATTTGTTATCCTCCTCCCTCAGACTCCCAGTGCGCTGAAATTAACTGCCCTTTTTCCTTCTTTCTCTATTATCATTCTTTTTCTGTCTTCCTTTCTCTTTGTGTTACTGGAAATTGGACCTAAGGCTCTCATCCTTAGCCCTTTTCGATTTTTAATTTTGAGGCAGGGTCTCACTAAATTGCTACCTTGCCCAGACTGAGCTGACACTTGATGATCCTTCTGTCTCAACCTCCCAGAATGCTGGGAATACAGGTGTGTGCCAGCATAACCAGCTTTGTCACCTTTCTTTAATCTACGGTGCACCAGTCAAACCAAATTGCTTGCAGTTCTTTGGATTTCCCAGGCCTTTATGTGATCCCATATTTGTGCTTGCTCTTGGACTTGAAATGTATTTGTTTAGTGTATCTTCTTCCCTTTTAAAACTTAGCTCAGTTGTCACTTTGGGAAAAATTTTTCCAAGACACAGTCCCAATCTTCATTCTCTGTGTTTCCCCAGAACTTCTTTTGTACCAACAATCCCATTCCTCTTATTCTTAATGCATATGTCTGATATCTTTAAGGAGGTATGAGACCCTGAACCTTATCCTTTTTTTTTCTCCCTTGGCATTTTGAAGATCCTGGCACACAGTAAAGAAATGAATGAAAAACAAATGTGGTTAAAGTTAGGCTCTGGAAATATTAACTAGGAAGCAGATATTTTTAGAAGGGCTTTTAAAAGAAAGTTATATGAGAGGAAAGTATTAACTTACATACAAGGACTTGGCTATAGACTCTGTCTTAGTTATGTCTCTTTATTCCTGAAATTAGCTTTTTCTCACGTGCCAGATGACAAGCAGACTAACGACATCAGCACAGTTGTTTTGCCTGACATGTGTTAGTCACGTCATGGCTCAATTTACTTCTTATCCAGTGCTACCATAAAAGTATCAAAATCAAATGTCTTTGGATGCCAGGAAGATGGCCTATGTGTCATGTGGCTCCGTGGGGGAATGAAGAGTCCTTTCAGGAGGCATTTAATTTCAATGTGAATCATCAGTCATCAAAGAGAAAACAGATTTGAGCTTGATATGGTCTGTAAGACAGCAATTTGCCTCCTTTTCTACATATTTTGAGATCACATTTTCTGAACAGCAATGTAAATCAAAGGAAGGAAGATGTTTTATACTTGTAGAACAATATACTGCATCCATATTTCTATTAAGAATGTATTAATTAGGGTTCTAAGAGAGGCAGAATTAATATATAAATAAAGAGAATTTATTTGGAGGGCTTATAGATCTGAGGGAAGAGAGAGACTAAAGTGGCCGCATGCATGTGCAAGAGCTGGAGGGTCCAGTGGCTGCTCAAAAGTGAGACAAAAGAACACCAGTCTGAGACTGCACGACAGCCAGTGAGTCTCTGCCGTGGACCACTGTCCCGAAGGGAACGGCGAAGACCTAAAGACGGGAGCTCATCTGCGATGGAGACTGGCTGCGTAAAGAGTAGAGCCACTCAATGTCTGCAGACAATGGCTAAGGCCAGAGCTCTCCCAGGGGAAGAACCTGTAACAATCTCCTTCCTTCCTATTTCGTTGGGCCACCCACACCACAGGTATGCATTCTTCTCTGTTGCTGTCCCACAAGTCAGTCACTATTGTGGTTTGGATCTGGAATGTCCCCCAAAAGTCTCATGTACTTAAAAGTTATAGATTGTCTGTGGAACCATGTGCTGTTGGGAGATTGGGGCCTAGTCTGGAGGCGTGGACTACAGGCATGTAAATTGGATTAATGGTGTGTAGTTGGGGTTTACCACACCTTTCACACCTGGATCCAGGAGGGGCTAATCACTGGGCTGAGACCTGGAAGGATATATAAGCTGCTTCCTGCCTTCCTTGGCGGACTAGCCTCAACTTGCCTTGACTTGGCTTCCTGTTTATGATGTCCTGAAAAGCTGCCTCCACTTCTGCCTCTGCCTTCCTTGGACTACTGGTCTCAACTTGCCTTCCTGTTTGTGATGTCGTGAGAAGCTGCCTCCCCGTCTGCCACAGCTGTGTACTTCAGTTGCTGCCTGCCCCTGAATGGACTGTGACCTTCTGAGACTGTGAGCTGAAATAAACCTTTCCTCCCCTAAAATTGTGGATGTTGATTACTGAGTCACAGCAATGAACAAGTAACTAAGACAGACATACGCACACCTGAAAGCTCTGCCCTGGGCATTTTCTAATTCCATCAAATTAACCAAATCCTTTCCACCAGTCAAGAAGAACTATAATAAAACTCTTCCTGAATGTTTAAGTACATCACAAATTTCACTGGCATAAAAACACTTTTTTTTTCCCTTCTGGACAAGAGGGTGACCAAACAGGATCCTCTTCTTAGTGGTTCTTCCTAGGCCCATCGAAAAATTCAAGATGCAGTTAAAAAAAAAAAAGTCTGCTCAACTTACCTTAGAGAAAGAGAGCAGTTCCCAGATTTAGAAGGAAGCCAACCAGGAAGTAAGTGAGAAACCTGAAGAAAGTGTCAGAGGCTAAGCATGACAGCACCGTAAGCTGCCTCGGGCTGCCTAGGAAGAGCTATGAGCAGCAGCGCAAGCCACTGGCAGCTGCAGACACAAGCTAAGTCCATACAGCCTGGAGCTGTGGGAATAAATAGCCAAGCAGCACTCACCCCCGTGAGAAATAAGCCTAGGAGCAGAGCAGACTACAAGCACACTGCCAACTTTCCCCTTGAAGAAGGTTCCCTGCACCTCAGCAGGCCAGCTCAGGAGATGCAGGGAAACTAGGAAATGACATACTCAGGAGGCATTTTGGGAAGAGGCTTAGTGTAGCCAACTGTATTGGGTAAAAGAAGCCACAGACAGGTCAAACACCAGGCTCTTTGGGGACACGCATAACTAGTGCCTAGGTAGCAGCTGTCACAAAAGACAGTCACAGAGAAAGAAGAAGAGGCCAGCAACTTCCTGAATAGTCTGAGCAGTTATGTGAGCAAGACAAGGAGGGCAGAGGATGCCCTCAGATGAGAGAAGACAGAAAAAAAGGGAGGGGCTAGCCGAGGGGCTGAATGTGAACAAGATGGGTTCGCAGCTATCAGACTTTTGGGTCCCATTTGCTACCTCATCCCAGTACGGAATTCAGTGAGATTTTGATTCCCTTCATCCAGCATTGTATGTGTTCAGAGAAATGCCTTGGCTTGGCCATTGGAGTAAAGTCCCTCAGGAAAGACATACTTCTGTGGACTCGCATATAAGAAGGGTGGGGACAGGTCTCACCAGCAAACTTACAGAAAGACCTGACTAGAAAACCATGGCTGGCCAAGGTGCTACTCCCCTACTCATTTCCAGTGGACAATGAATAACATCACAGAACAAGGAAAGGGACTACTTATCCAAATAACCCAATACAGTGGAAATTTTTGGACTCAATTATTCTTTTAGAGATAGAGTTCTTTTTTCTTACTTGTCTACAATCCTCAGCGATAGAACCATGAAAAAATAAGGCAATAAGAAATCTTCAGAAATGCTTAACTCCCCAGAAACTGAAACCAATGGTCCTATAATAGTGGAATTTATAGAAAAGGGGAAAAAATGGACCAGTGCAGTCAGTCAACTTAAACCAGACATAATTAAGCAAATAGAAGAAATGTTCAGCAACCTTAAAGAGAAAAATTGCTAAGCAAATAATGGTGTTAATTGTTGAAAAAATTTTGAAAAGTGTATAGAAGCCCATACAAAAATCTGACTGAGGAAAGAAAGACAATGCAAGATATGAAGGAACATTTAGCACAGAAGTAGAAAATCTGATATCAGCTGAAGTTCAGGATATGAAAAATTTAATTGAAAGCACAAGGAGCTGGCTCAAACATCAGACTATGATGACAACATTGACAAATTATCCTCAAAACAAGACAGCAAGGTAGCTGGACACAACAGCTGCTCGATGACTCCAAGAGAATAAACCTCAGAACTCTGAGTGAGAGAGAGAGAGTAGAAGACAATGCAAAAAGTATGAAGAATTTAGTCTCTGAGATCATGGCAGAAAATTTCCCAAATCTAGGGGGAAATTTTTATAATAAGTTGTAAGAGCCACCAAGAATACCAACTAACCTTGACTAGAAAAATCTCTCCATGTTACATCATAATCAAAATCTCAGAAATTCAATATAAAGAGAGACTATTAAAATCAGTAAGAGAGAAACAGACTTATTCAATGAGAGCAAGCCCAAACCAATAATTACTACTTCTCAACACAAACTTTAAAGGTCAAGAGAGCCTAGAATAAAATTTTTTGAGCTCTAAAAGAAAACAAATGTCAGTCTATCCTGTTGTCTCCAGCAAAGTTATCCTTGAAAACTGAAGAACAAGTAAAAAATTTTCAAGACAAGAAAAATAAAACTAAAGAAATTTATGGCTATTAAATCAACATGGCAGGAAATACTTGAGGAATCTTAGAGACAGAATAGCAACAGCAAAAAACAGGAAAGAAAATGTGAAAATAGAAAGTGTAACAATGAAAAAAAATCATAAAACCAACACTGAAAAAATAATACAATGGCCAGATTTAGTGGATATATTACAACAATAACACTTAATAGCAATGGTCTTAATTCACCAAGCAAAAGAAACAGATGGGAAGATTAGGAGGAAAATTAACAAAACCCAAAAACTTCTTTCCCATAACAACACACTTCACTCATAATAAAGTACAGAGACTGAAGTTAAAAGGATAGAAACTAATATTTCATGCAACTGGAGCCTGAAAACAAACATCATTATGCTATTCTAAGACACAGCAGATTTCAAACCAAAACAGACCAAAAGAAACAAGGATGGATACTATATACTTGTACAGGGAACAATTCAAAAGAAAGAGCTCATAATTATAAATATCTTTGCAACCAATGTTGGTGCACCCAATTTCAAAGCACAAAAACTTGACACTAATGGTCAAAAAGACCCCATTACAATCATACTAGGGACATTAATACCCTACTCTCACAACTAGACAGGTCATCGAGATCAAAAAATCAACAAGGATATCAGAGCTAAACTAGCCCAAGGAACGAATGGACTTAGCAGATATCTATGATGTTCCATCCAACATCAATAGAATATACCTAGAATATACATGCAACTTTTTCCTAAAATAAATCTTTGGTCACACATGTACTTAAATAGTACAAAAGAATTAAAATAATTCTATTCACATTTTCAGATTATAATGGAATAAAATTAGTAACAGCAGCAAAAGAAACTACAAAAACTACACAAATGCATGGATATTAAATAATTATTGAACAAGCTATAGATCACAGAAGAAACCAGGGAAGGAATCAAAACTTCATTAAGTGAAATGACAATGAAAACACAGTATATCAGAAATTATGGGACATGATCAAGGTAATACTAAAAGAGAAATACATAGCTATAAATGTACACATTTAAAAAACATAGAAATAGTCACTAAGCCAGAACTGCCGAGAGTTCTTAAAGGAAACATAGAAAGCAAAAGGGAGGCCAATGACACTATTGACCACAGAGAAAAAGAGTCAATAGCTAGAGGAGAATGAGCTGAGAAAAAAAGTAAGACTAGTAAACAATGCTGAAAAACTACAACTATGGCAGGACACACCAAACATACCTCAATAATTACTCTAAATGTGAATGGCCTCAACTCACCTATTAAAAGACACAGACTGGTTGACTGGATCAAAAAACAGAAACCCACAATTTGCTGCCTACAAGAGACACAACTCACTCACAAGGAAACTAATAGACTGAAAATAAAAGGATGGAATTCAATAATATTTCATGCAACAGGTCCCAGGAAACAAGCAGGGATAGCTATATGAGTCTCAGACTCATCAGATTTCAAAAGAAAACAGGTGAAGAGAGACAAAGATGGCCACTATATACTGGTTAAAGGAACAACAGAATAGGGTGAAATTGCAATTATCAATATATATGCCCCCAACTCTACAGCACCCACTTATGTAAACCAAAAATTATTAGAAAAGACATACAGGCCCCAATACAATTATAGTTGGGGACTTGAATACTCCACTATCACCACCAACACCTCAGATAGTAGGCTCATAACCAGAATAAACAGGGAACTGCAGAAAAGTAAGCCCTCCAAAAATCAAAGATCCTATTGAAAAATGGGCAAATGAAATAAAGAGGCAGTTCACTGATGAAGAAGTTCAAATGGCCAATAAATATATGAAAGATGTTCAACATCCCTAGCCATAAGAGAAATGCAAATCAAAACATCACTAAGATACCATTTAGCTCCAAAGAGATTGGCCTATATCAACAACTCATACAGCAATCAGTGCTGGAAAGGCTGTGGGGAAAAAAGAATTCTCCTGCACTGCTGGTGGGAATGTAAATTGGTATAACCGTTATGGAAAGCAGTATGGAGATCTCTCAAAAGATTGGAAATAAATATCCCCTTCAATCCAGTGATACCTCTCCTGGGAATATTCCCAAAAGAGTTAAAAACAACACATAACAGAGAACACACCTATGTTCATAGCAGCACAACTAAAATAGCTAAAATGTGGAAGAAACCAAAATACCCATCAATAGACCAATGAATACACAAATTGTGGTATTTATACACAATGGAACACTATGCATCTATAAAGTCAGATAGGTTGGAGGTTTCTGTAGGCAAATGGAGGAAACTTGAGACCATAATGCTTAGTGAAGTGAGTCAGAAGCAGAAGGTGAAATACGGAATGGTCTCTCTGATATGAGAAACCCAGATCACAATTATCTTACTGATCCTAAAGTGGAAAATTATGAGAACTAGAAGTAGGGTGAGGGGGTGGGTTAAGGGAGGGTCAAAAGGAGAGAGGGGAAGGTCTTGTAATCTTGCTAAGATATGTATGTGCACAAAATGCTCAAGATCGATGTAAACTCTAATTTTTACACTTACATGTATCAATAAAATGGGTGGAAAACCCATAGAAATCCCAAACACATAATATAAGGATGTAGGCCAATGTCCTAGAGAAGCAAGAACCATCCAAATACAAAAGCAGATCACAGCCGAAACTAACAGAGATTTTAAAAATACAAAAGACCAACACACCAAAGAATTGGTTCTTCACAAGATAAATAAGATCAATAAACCCCTAGCCACACTCACCAAAACAAGAAAAAAATCTTGTCTCTATGTAATTAGAAATGGAAAAGGTGAAAATGGACACTGCTGAAATCCAGAAGTTTATAAGAAACTATTTTGAAAACTTACATTCTGTCTTAGGTACTTATTCCTTGCTGGGACACATTTCACAACACCCATAATTTAAGGGAGGAAAGGTTGATTTTAGCTCACAGTTTCACAAAGTTTCCATCCACTCCTGGGCAGCTGGCAAAGTCAGGAAAAGTCTGGTAGAAAATGGCTGCTCAGAGCATCATAAGAGGAAGGATCAAAAGATGAAAGAAAGTAAGAAGACAGACTTTGTGGAGTGGAC